>JAYXIM010022244.1:0-48248 GCA_037575425.1 Anastrepha fraterculus
TATGGTTCCAGTTACGAGGTTTGAAAAACCAATAAAAACCGTTATCGAAGACGGTGGATGGTATAAAGGCTTGTTTCTGAGGAGAAACACTATCAATGTATTTACTGATGGATCGGAAAAGGAAGACATTTAAACTCTCTAACCATTGTACTTTGTTTCAGGCTGAGATATTTGCTGTAAAGAAAGCAGCAGAGCTTACGAGTATATGTACAGACGCAACAATAAACTTCTACGTGGGTAGCCAAGCGGCTAAAAAAGCGATAAAATCATACTGTCCATCATTCAAAAATGTGCATGAATGCAAGGAAGGAATTAACAACCTAGCTCGTAACCGCAGGCTTGGTATATATTGGGTTTCCTCTATACTACTGTCCGGCTCTCTCGAAAACTAGACTGTACTACCTGGGTGCTCTCAGCTTTTAAGGGCTAGAATCTTCCCCTGAACCGGATGCTTGAACGACTCCTAAAATTCGTGAACAATCACCTATCCTACTATCAATAGACTGACCTTACAGATATCATCTTCATATTCTGCCATTCTTTTTGAAAGACACGATCCCATTTTTTACCACTACCAACGAAATTGCACTTTTCGCAAGCAATTTAATGACTGAACTGTGCTCCTAATAGAATTTATAGTTTCCGTTGACACGATTTTGTTGCTTAGCCATGCCTAAGAACCAATAAGCGATGTATTGCTATAAACTATGAACTTTTACTATCAGTAACTTTTACTATCGCTAAGTACCTTGGGCATAGTATTATCGGACGCCCCTCGTGTATATGTTTAAGTATATATAGTCATATATGTGTTTGCAAACATATAACAGAATACAAATGAGAGTGGAAGAAAAACCAAAGCGAAAGCTGATTAGAAACTAAAACCGCGTAGGATTTAGCCTTGTCAGCGATATAAATAATATACGATATGCCGTTTTTTGCGGTTACGTACTTCTGCCATAATGCGGCATAAAAAATGAGTCCTGCCGTGGCGCGTGGTTGGTAGATTGGCAACGACCAAAGGAAAGTCAAATCAAATTCATACATATTATATTTAAGCACATGGCCTCAAGCAAGTACTTGTTCACACATATGCATGCATACATTCGCACATGCTTGGTATTTTATTATGCTACACATCTTTGCTTTTACCTCATCGACTTTTTCGACGTAGATGTTACGAATAAAACATGACCTATTTGCATTTTTTTTTTTTTTCAAATTGCTTTATTTGCCAAAAATAATATAAACTGCCACATAAGCGACGGTTATCTCGCCAGTATTTGAATGTAACGAGAGAGATCGGTGCAGATGCATATTTCACAAATTACCTAAACGATCAACCACACAGGGACTCTTTGCTTAAAACGTAATTATTTTTTCTTTGGTTTCTCATTCTGTACGCTTGGTGTTTATATATAAGCAAGCAGAGGATATTTGAATGTTTTTTTTTAAATCATGTGTGTTATGTGATTAAACACAGGTGCCTCCATATTTCCTATTCATCAACAACGCTTAAGACAAACAGCAACAACACCTGAAAAATTCGTCAAAAAATAGTACTTAAGCTGACAGTTTCGCTAAACAGCAAGAAAGGAAATGGTGCAATCAACAAATTTAATTTTTTCCTTACGCGATTTTGGCCGAGTTTAACAAAGCGGGCCAGTCGTTTCTTTCTCGTGCTAACCGGCGCCAGTTGGACACGACAAGTGAATCCAAGTCCTTCTCCACCTGATCTTTCCAACGCAGTGGAGGCTTCCACCAAGTATATAAAACACCAAATCGCAACACCAACTGCTCTAGTGTCAACACCTTGAATGAATTCCCCTTTATTTTTATATGCATGTTTTTTCAGAATAACAACGCAACAAAATGGAGCAAATAATGTTTAAAGAAATGTCTGATTTTTCCATCAAGTTGCAGACCGCAAATTTCACTCGGCCGAGGCTCCACGTATACGTGGAGCTCAGGAAGTGGGCGGAGATGGCTTCCAGACTAAATACCGTTACCACTCATATGCTTTAGAACACGTAGGGTGTCATGTGAAACCAAGTAATTTTCCGGGTAACAGAGATTCTGAGTGAGTTAATTTCTCATTCATTAATTGTGTACCTCAGCATAAACACTTCCAGAGAAACGATGTATGAATGTTTCAGTTTGTACGGGGGGTGCTAGGACCCCTTTTACAAAACCTACCTATTCTCGCCATAAGTATGGCGTATACAATTTATGCATTCGTGCCAAATTTCAGTTCCCTAGCTGAATTCGTTTTAGAGATAGAATGGTTTTCACATTTTGGTCTATAACCCACTCGCTTTGAAAACGGCACTTCTCGCACTTAGATTAGTTAGGAATTTGTTCTCAGTTCGGTATTCGTATTGCGTTACCATGGAAGATATTTGCTTGTGCTGTTATATGCTTCATTTCGTATAAATTAGTTGTTGTTTAGATCAATAGCGCGCGAATAGCGGATGGTGAACAGCTGATCTACTCCCGTCGGAAAATTCGGTCGGTTAAACACAATTGTGACGGCGACGGTGAACACTATTGTGGCGGTACAATTTTCAGCTGACCTTATGTGGTTACAATAATATTATTTTGTAACGAAATCTTTTCGTTTGCTACATTTGTGAGTGCATGCCGAAATGAACAATATTGAAGGTCTGTAGCGAATTATGCTTAAAGCTTGCATATACCACTTTCCTAATCTCCTACCAAATTTCGTCCTTCTTCTTCACGTTTTGGTACCCTTGAGAGATCAATCGTATTTGTATGGGAATAAGTTTCCGTCCTTTCTTAGCCGAAGTTACGAGTTATTTAGGCATCTTTCAGGCAGCATACGGATTCCTCTGATGAAAAATTCGAGTTCTTTTGACTTGATCCATTCATTAATCCAGTTTGCGATGCCCTCGTAAGAAGTGGACCGCTCTCCAATAAGGGCTGACAGCATTGATCGGAACAGATGGTAATCTGAAGGTGCAATGTCTGGGGAATATGGCGGGTGGGGAAAGATTTCCCCAATTCAGTCCCTCTTAATATTTCTGGACGGATTTAGCAACATGCGGCCTGGCGTTGTCATGCAGCAAAATCAATTTGTCATGTCTACTGTCCCATTCCGTCCGGTTTTCTTTGAAAACTCGATTCAAACGTATTAGCTGTAGTCGGTAACGATAACCAATGATGATTTCGGATGGTTGAAGGAGTTCATAACAGATGATACCCGTCTGATCCCACCAGATGCACAACATAGCTTTTGAAGCAGGAATATTTTTTTCGCTGTCGATGAACCTGGTTCACCTGGCAGGCTCCAACTTTTTCGACGCTTAAGGTTATCATAATAGATCAATTTTTATCGCCAGTGGCGATGCGATGCAGTCACTCAGTTACCTGCTTTCTAGACTATTCCCATCGCGTGCAAACGTTGACGGTTGATCTGTCCACATCCAACTCTTTAGACATATCATCAAGTGATTGACATGTCTTCATCCAATAATTGTTGTACTTGAATACCTTCGAGTTTTTTCGGTGCCACTTCGCGATCTTTATCACTCACGTCGAAATTGACACTTTGGAAGCGTCGAAACCACTCTTTGTAAATTGTATTTGATGGAGCGTGATTACCGTAAATATTGATCAATATACGACACGTTTCAGCTGCACTTTTCTTTAAAAGGTAATAATGAAGCATAACTCCCCGTCAGATAAAAATGATCTTTACGCTTCAAACGAATGTCAACTACTGCGATCGAGACCTCACATATACACCTTCAAATCATCATTACGAGGGCGGAAACTTATTCCCATGACTTATATTTTCGCAATTCCTCTATAAACAGCCGTTGAAGCTCATTGCGATAGAAAACAACTTATTCTTAAAATAATGATGTTTTGCGGGTTTTCTTGTGCAAATCAAATAAATGTTATTTGCTTGTTTGTTAACAGCAGGCAAGTTGCTTGTAAACAGGCAAATTGTTGTCAAGTGATCAAAAAAGCAACCCTGAGTCTTCAACCCGGCGGAGAAAATAGAAATGAATCTAAATATTTTCCCGTTGTAAAAATATCCGACGGCAAGAAATTCGTCCACGCCGCATTTCTGGGCAATTGTATGTGTTTTTATTTTGGCAGCCTGTTACCCGTTGTCCGCTGCGATTCTATTTAGCACTTAAAATAGTAGTTGTGTTCTACAGTTATGGTTTTATAGGTTTTATATAGTCCGAAGAATAATAATGTATTGTTTGGGTAATCTGCCTGTGCGTTACGTATTCGCATTCAGTGTACCAGCGTGTAAAATTGATCATAAAAAATCATAAGTACTCTTGCATTTGTTGTGCTTTAATTCATACAATTTCGTGTAATAAACTCAAAATATTTTTATTTGGACGCGATTTCGTAACGGTACCGATAAATCTTAACACTTGAAGTCATGAAACTGAAAATAGAAAAATTACACCAATTACAAAGTTTTGCAACTAATGGGCCAATATTGACCCACTACTTTGTTATTGCCATTGCTGTTACCATTGCCGTTGCCATTGTCACAGCTTTTGCGCCATTGCTCCAGCTGTCAATTGTCATCAATGTCCGTTTAAGCCACGATGTTTGATGTCCGCGCGCAGCTGAGCTATAAAGTTTTCCTGCCTGTTGATGCATCGATATGCACATGGGCACATACATACATATATGTGCTTTTATGTGCGCAGATAAATGTAGATATATTCGTATATTGTATACGCGTGCGAGGCATGTGTTTGACATTGAGCCGCAGTAAATGCGCCGCACCGGGAATGTGCATAAATTTTGTCATTGATACGATTTATTGTCATGGCGGACTGATAAAAAAATCCGCATGGATTTCCGAGCGTGACTTATGGTAAATGTTGAAGTTTGGTGTTTGCCTGGAAATAATGCATATTTTAAAGCGTAACGAGAAATAAAAATGTATGGCAAGAGAATACTATAAAAATATCTAGTTGAATTGAAACTTAAAACAATGTGCACATGGCACATACTATACGTATTTACTAAATAAATTGTTTATTTGCTTAGAATAGAGCTCTTAAAGTGTTCAATTTATTTACAAAAAAGCTACTACTCTACCCAAATTGCGTTGAGTAATTTTTAATAACAAAATAGTTACAATATATGCCGAGCAAATGTGCGCGTGCATGTGCACAACGAGAATTATTGCAAACATTCCTCTTCTGCTTGCGCTCGTTTACATATATTTCTAGTTGAACAGAGCAGTAATTCATTTTTATTACGATGCGACGAAGTGCAAAAAATTTCACATGTAACTTACAATAGAGGGCGCTTTCAACGTTCATCCGAACGGACGCGGAATACAGCGGCTCCATAACCAGGTGGTAAGCAACAGGCCACCCATTATTATTATCGTTGGCTTGTCTTCCAACAAGCAATGATGTAGTAGCTTTTTCTTCAATGCTTTTAGTGTGTTTTTGTTTTTTTTTTTTGTTTGTAATGTAGATTTTTTATTTGATCTCATTTATTTTAGTTTTTTTCATACTTTTTTCTTAATTTTTTTCTTCAGTTACTCTTTATTGTGCAGAAGAGTTTAACATGCGCCTAGCGGCTTGCCTGCAAACCTCCAGTACAACGTTCTTTGTTTGTCTGTCCTTGCGTCCGTTCATCGCACCACAACACATGCCACATGGGAAATGTATGTAAAAGCATAATGCGACTATGGAGTTTTATTGCAAAATGCAATTTCTGCTTTTGTTTAACAACTGACAGAATAACAGGAGTAACAAAATTGGGAATATGAGATGTTGAGGAGTTATGAATATCGAAAGAAGCGTAGATCAACAATAAAGGAGGGGCACCTTCAGACAGACTCCTACTTTTATCACAAATAAATATAATTATATTCATAAGTCTATAAGCAATTGGGAATTCACAATCAAAAATTAAAATTTTAATCCAAGACGATGGCGGAGAAGAGGCTCACGAAACATAATTCACAGTACTTACATATACATAAACGATTTCTTAAAGGATAATTTATAAATATCTACAACGATTCCCCACACACTTCACTTGTGCTTTTTCTCTTCAAATAAAATTATGTTAAATTCAAAGTTCATTAAAATAAAAGTTTTGCCATTGCCAAGGGGCGAGCGCTTTCAGAAAAGAACTTTTTCTATGATTTGGTATTTCATGCACACAATGGGATTTAATCATGGGGATGATTATGCCATTTTGTTAAAATTTCTGTTGCTTTTTAATATTTGTTCCCATGCATCCAAATCACTTTTGTTGAATCAAGTGTCAAATAAAGTTATTTAGCCTAAAGGCGATGGATATCGTTATCGAAATGCTGAACATTGCATACATATGTCTTCTTCTTCTTCATTGATCATTCAATAATCGCTTAAGCGATTTTGGCCAATTCTTTCTCATGCTAGCCGGCGACAATCAAACACACCAAGTGAAGCCAACTTCTTCGCCACCTGATCTTTCCAACGCAGAGGAGGCCTTCCTCTTCCTCTGCTACCACCAGCTGGTACCGCATCGAATATTTCCAGAGCCGGAGCGTTTGTATACATTCATGACGGAGCCGCCTAGGCAACGGAGCCGCTGGATATTTATTCGCAGCACTACGTCCATGTCGTCCTAAAGATCATACAGCGCATCGCTGCATTGCTATCGCCAAAGTGCAAAGGTCCAAAAATCTTCGGCAGAATCTTTCTCTCGCACACTCCAACCGACGCCCCATCGAATGTTGTCATCGTCCAAGCTTCTGCGACGATAAGATAGGCGTGATGAGAGACTTACAAAATGTTAGTTTTGTTCGTTAAAATAGGACTTTACTACTCAATTGCCTACGTTGAATTAAAGTTTCAAATCGCAATGAAATCATCATGAAGAAATCGGTAGGTAGTAGAAGACAGAAGCGCATTACTTTGGTGGAGAATGCATGACTCGTCTCATAATTCGAGTTATGTGGCCGTTCCTCCATTCAGCAGGGACGTTATGAATGAATGAGTGGCTGGGCGTTTCATCTTAAGATTATAGGTAAAAATTTATGGATCCTCAATAGTATTAAAGTGTCAAGACAACCACTTTTGTAAGCTCATTGTTTTTCTAACTCCAAAGAATTCGATAGTTATTTTGCTAAACCCTCGACGGTTGCTAGCAATGGGCGCTGGTGCGTTTTTACTATGGCGGAATCACTATCGTTATTTTATAACCAAACCTCGTGTTAATATACTTTTTGTATAAATGTGGAAGTGTGTGTTTTGTGCTTGGCATAACTTGCAGTTTTAACTATAGAGATTTTATAGAATTCATGTTTATTCTTCAGTTTCGTTCATACTTATAAAAGTAAATATACTAGTCGCGTGAAAAAATATATTTTTCGGATAAGTTTGACTATTTTTACTCAAAATACGGCTTTTAAAAACAAGTTTTTATGTGAAAAGTTACATCATTTAATATTGCGACGTTGAAGGTTGTTTAGCAACGCTTTCCGCTACAGCTGTAATACTTTCAACAGAATATTGAGCTCTTGGTTTGTCAGTCCTTGTTCTGTCTTCGATAAAACCCCACTTTTTGAAAATTTTCCACCAATTTTTGAATTTTCGGTTGTCATTCGAAGGATTAAAAAAATTGGCGATTACACTTCTGTTAGGTGTTTGGCAGAGCTCCTCCTCCTATTTGTGGGGTGCGTATTCATATTGATCCAGAAATGGAGGGACCTCCACTTTAAAGCCGACTCCGAATGGCAAATGCTTTTTACGGGGCGTTTTTCTATCCATTTCTATCATTTGGTGCTTCATTCGCACAGTGGGTTTTGAGCTCTGACCCTACTGAGTTTCAGTCACGCCAAACGCATTGTTTTACTAATCGAGTCAAAATATTCAATATTGGGTGTTCCAGCGTCACTCAGACGACCCTCGATGTTCTGGTTCAATATCAGAAAATTCCACGCTGTCCAGATAAAGCTGAAAATTCGAAATCCACAGTTTGTTATAATTTAGGTAGAGATCTTGGACTAACCCAAAAGATAAACATTTCTCTGATGTCTGCTCTACGAAAGTTATTTTTTCCTTGTTGAAAACCCCATAGCTACAATTGCATAATATATGGGGGTGTTTGAAAGGGACTGAAGCCTTTACATTAGAGTAGAAAGATAATGTATGGAACTTTTTTTAGTTTTGCTTTGAAATGGCATAACATTGAAAATCCCAAAGCATTATATTCCTAGGATTTCGAAGAGCTCCACGCAATTTCCCCTTTATCAAAAATAAACCGTAAAATGTACCGTATTTTCTCTTTGTTAACTTCCATTATTAGCTCCCCGTAACTTACAACTGGTCGGAACAAGCAAAAAACAGCAAAAGAATTTTTTTAGTGTGAAATGTCTACTTGGCAACGAAAATTGCAGTACGAGATATCGATAACTACAGCCATCTACCGAGAAAAAATTGGATTTATTTTTCCCCAAACTAATATATTATTGCCACTTGTCTGCTCGATATCTCTCTGCTCAACTAACTTCACGAAAAATTTGCATGTTAAAGGAACAACCAAGTTATCGCCACTAGCGAGTATGGTTATACCTCATTAGACTGATATAACTTATATCTTACAAGCACATGTAATTTTAGGCAGCTCTATTCCCGCCAATATATGTTCATTAATACCAGTTGCTTCATCTATTCACCACTTGCTATCGCTAGTAAAAAAACACACTGAATAATTAAGAGTAGATATATGTTTTTTTATTAATAAATCCTATAAAGACACATTAATCAGGTATCGAAAGAAATCCCCTCCATCGTAATTTGAAGGTTACGGCTCTTTTTGATATGTTTTTATAAAATAATTTATTGTACGCTCATATTGTGTAAGTACATGCATATGCATACTGGTGCAACTACATACATAAATACATATATATGCATTTAAACACTGTCACTATTGTGTTATTGTACATATTGCTCCCACTTCGAGCTGTACGAAAATCAGATATACTAACCACGCTCAAAAAAGAGAAGGAAGAGGAAGTCGAAACCATGAAAGCATAAAGCCATTGCGTTGCATTCAACCGATATATTTGCTTTTTTGAGCAATCCATAACTGAATGGTGGGTGGGTGGAATGCTGTATTGGCGGCCAGTGGTGAATGGTGAATAATGTAGTGTTAATTCTCATGAGTGCAATGCTGTTTGTTTTATGGGTTTAATGCATACTCATATAGTTATTGGATGCAAATAAAAAACCGGAAAGGAAAAGAAATGCAAACAGTTAAAAAGCGTGAGCTAACAAGAGAAATAAGGTACAAGCTAATAAGAAATCACTATAGCATAAAATACGTATTGAGAATATTTGGAATCATACAACTTTCTTACTGATGCAGTTTAAAACTATCAGGCATGTTCTGAAAATCGCGTGATTTCAATTCGGATCCGAAATGGCAATTCGTACGATTTTTTTTTGGGGGTTCTGTAATTCGTCCGATTTCATTTAAATTCGAATTTAAGTTCGAAACAGCCGAAACAGCGAAAGGTAGTGAAGATAATAAATGTTTTTTGCGCACTACATAACATATGTAGGAGTAATCAAATAGATGACATTGAAACAGAAAGCGTATTAGAACACAATCCAATTGATGAGGAAATTGCTGAAAATGAGGAAAACAGTAGTTTATAAAGTGTTGGCAGAAATATAAGAGACTCTATTGCTAGAAATTTAATATTATGAAACATAAAATTTATTCACATTAAAATATTTACTTTTTTACTTTACATAACAGTTCAATAAGATTCTTTTATATTTATTTTTTAGTCTCTATCTCAAGCATTTTAATTTTAATTTTAACTGTTTCATGTTGCAACTGCTCCATTTTGAGGAAATGCCTTTGCTTTTGCTCTATACTTTGAGTCTTCAAGCGATTTTGCTCTGCTAGCAATTCATTTTGTTTCTCAACAGCACGCCAAAGTCGTCGAAACTCTTCCATTTCATCTTCCTGCGATTTTGCAATCATGTGTTGGTTTTCGCAAATGTTATCTAAAGTGGTGGATATTTTCTCCATACAAGTAGATTGCGTTGCCATACACGTCTGAAGGCTCTCCTGCGTTGACACTCGTGGCCTTTTTGCAGCTCTTGGGGTAGCCACCGCTTCCCTACTTGTTTGGGGACGTTCTTCCTCAGATTCGATAGCGCTATTATTTTCTTCTGTCCCAAAGCTTCTAGAATGGTTTATGCCCTCAACGGCTGCAAAAATTCCACAAGTTCTTGCAACACATTCTTCGTTGCTCGTCAGTACATGCTTATTAAAGGGTCCACCTCCTGTTGCCCTCGATTCTAGATTGTTATGGGCAACCTTTTTCCGAATGCACCCCTTCCAGTCAGACCATATCTTGAAAAAGACAACTCAAAAATATTTACTTTAATATTTGACTAAAAACTTACTTTTTTCCATCCATTAACATCTTTTTGGGACGGCCCTTCTGCATTTAGCAGCGTCGTTAGCTGTTTCCACTTTTCCTCAACAGCAACTCTGTCGTCCTCCGAAAAATTCTTCGCCAAATCTGGATGAGATTCCATAAACTCGACTAAAATTAGCTATTGCTTGGAGTTCTTGTGTTTTCCCCTAATCGTTTTTGAATAAGTTTTAAATATTTTAAATAAACACTTTTATTTACATAAATGTATGCAGTTATTTTGAGTAAATACTCACATTTTGATAAATTTATTTCAACAAACAGTTTATAAGAATGCCACAAACCGCTAACGTTTAAGTTGCCGAAAATTTAACTGGAAAATTTTAACGATTTCGATTTCCAGATCAGGGTGACAAAACGATTTGCTGATGTTCGAAAAAAAAAACGAAAACGGAACGATTTACAGGACATGCCAAACGATTTGAAAACGGAAAATGCGAAAATATTGCTCGAAAACGATTTGCAGAACATGCCTGTATAATATGTAGCTAATATCTACTATGGATATTTTCAACAAATAGGCTTAAGTTTCGGAGACAATAAGAAATAACCTAATCCTTTGTCTTTGTACCAACTTAAATTACTCAAATATCATTAATTTCAAACCAACGCTTTAAATAAAAGATCAGATTTTCTGAAAAAATTTTAAAAGTAGTAAAGAATTTAATAGATCCAAAACTTTGTGGAGAAGATCAACAAAATCGAACGGCCTACCTCCTCTTAACCTGGCTGCGCGGAATGAGGCTGTGAAAACAGTTCAGCTACACACAAAGTTGTAAGCAGTTAACTTTCGTCACAAAAAAGCTATGGCCAATACCAAGCCTAAAATGCTTCTTAACACCACGGTGGCAGGACTGAAGTGCTGCTGATGTTGAACGAACGTGGCTCGCGGGCTATTGGGGACTTTATCGCCGAATTCATGCTCTTGCAGGAGTACGATAACAAAGTTGGGTATCGGTTTTATGTGAAAAGTACCTAGAAGATGACACGAGACTGTTTTCTGTTACAAATATGCATGCCATTACTCCTCATATACTTGTATGTGCGCCTTAACGACCCTCATGGATGCCGAGCTAACGAAACTTCTTCATTTCACTCAGGCGATGCAATGAAGGAGGAATCTTAGGAAGATTGACCAGTGTAGATATAGTGTAATTTGCGGCCGCCGTAGCCGAATGGGTTGGTGAGTGACTACCATTCGGAATTCACAGAGAGAACGTCGGTTCGAATCTCGGTGAAAACACCAAAATTAAGAAAAACATTTTTCTTATAGCGGTCGCCCCTCGGCAGGCAATGGCAAACCTCCGAGTGTATTTCTGCCATGAAAAAGCTCCTCATAAAAACATCTGCCGTTCGGAGTCGGCTTGAAACTATAGGCCCCTCCATTTGTGGAACAACATCAGAACGCACACCACAAATAGGAGGAGGAGCTCGGCCAAACACCCAAAAAGGGTGTACGCGCCAATTATATATACAATATATATATATAAATAAAAAGTGATGAGTGTAGAGTTTTTTTTTTTTTTTTTTGTAAGTATTTTATTTGCAATCGATATTAATATAATGATATTCAGCAAATTAGGTCTTATAATCTAATAGCAGCGGTAGTATTTGCACAAATGCAATACTACTTATAAAATTACGATATTTGTTCTAATATTTGATCTTAAATGTATTAAATTTCAATTGTACTAATGAGTTGCTTATCTTCATATAGGAACTTATGTATTTTGTTTTTTATTTAGTGTTGAATAAATAATATAATTCAGCAAAATTAGAGAAATGGCAAGTCTAAGATATGATTACGCTTCAGTCGTATTGTTTCATTACTTGAGTCTAATAAGCATATAGCATTCGTATTTACATGGTTTGACAGCCGTGCAAGATATCTGTTAGAAAAGTTTGGAATTTCACTCTTTACAAATGGGATATCTAAGTCCTTGTGTATTGCTTCATTTGTGACAAACCAAGGGGCGTTAACAAGTGCACGCAAAGTTTTTGATTGGTAGCGTTGCAGGATTTCTATATTCGATTTGCTAGCAGTTCCCCAAAGCTGTATACCGTAGGTCCATACAGGCTTTAAAATAGCTTTATATAGTTTTATTTTGTTTTCAAAGCTAAGCTGAGATTTACGACCAAGCAGCCAGTGCATTCGCTTGGTTTTATTTTTAAGCTGCTCTTGTTTGGCCTTAATATGGGATTTCCAAGTAAGGCGTCGATCTAAATGCATTCCTAAATATGTTACCCTGGTATTCATTGGTATTACAGCATTATTTAAAAATATTCTAGGGCAGTTATCTTTTCTTAACGTAAAGGTGACATGGGTAGACTTGTCGGAGTTAACTTTGATCCTCCATTTATCAAGCCAAATTTCTAATATATTTAATTGGTTTTGCAGCAAAGAGGATGCTGTTGCAGGTGAATCGCTAGAAGCTATGAAGGCTGTATCGTCAGCGTAAGTAGCCACTTCCACTTCTTCTGTTATTGGCATGTCGGAAGTAAATATTGTGAATAGGACGGGGCCCAACACACTACCCTGGGGCACACCAGCGCTAATATTATATATTTCTGAAGACGCATCTCGGTGTCTAACATAAAAGTGCCTTTCGCTCAGATAGGATTTAAGGAAATTTATATTGAAATAAAATAACGAAAATTAAAATTAATTGGGCAATCTTCATTATTTTTGTTTAGAACCATTCACGAAATTCATTTTTTATAGATAATCTCTTTGAAATGTTGGGAGGAACTGCGCCATAATTCGCTATTTTGAATGACTTGCGACTCCCTGGAGGACTTCGGTCGGTATCTCGTGAATAATTTTAGTAATGTTGGTTTCCAAGGCCTCAATCGAAGCTGGTATTTAGACTTTACATACCCCCACAAATGAAAGTCCACAGGTGTGATATCACACGATCTCATAGATACAGTTTAAGACTATAGAAAAGGTCTCAGATACTCTCTATAAACATTTAAGAGTAATAGCATGCAGATCGAGACCCAGTCTGTTAAAAAGGTCACCGACGCACTTTTAATTTTTAAACATTATGCCCCCACACTTTTAGAATCTCGAAACCATGTATTTGTGTTAAGCTTAGACTGTGATTGAGAATTGGTGCTCACATAGACTCAACGAACTTAAGATTTAGAAAATTGGAAACAAAATATGCAACGTAATAAAATCATTTTTAA
Source organism: Anastrepha fraterculus (assembly GCA_037575425.1). Taxonomy (NCBI): domain Eukaryota; kingdom Metazoa; phylum Arthropoda; class Insecta; order Diptera; family Tephritidae; genus Anastrepha; species Anastrepha fraterculus. The sequence goes on from JAYXIM010022244.1 coordinate 13,658, forward strand.
CTAATCGCATATAAGATCACTACAATGGCATACAACAGAGCCCACCACTCATAATTGCCCGTATTCAGCATAACCTTAAATAAACTCAACTTCATAATCAGCTCCTGTAGCTACGTTAAACACTTTATCAGTGTTGATGATGATTTAATATTTTCAAAAATTAGTACCCAGCTGAAACTAAGTAAGCCAATTTTTTTTAAATTTATTGCATAAAATACGAGATTAGTCAGAAACTTCGGTAGCCAATATATGACCAGCAAATGCACAACTTTTCACATTTACCGGACACAAAAAACGACCATATCATTTTCTAATAATTTTCATCCATACCAACAAACTAAAAATCTTTGGATTAATATTTAGTCATAAATTTATGTTCAAACAGCTTTATAAATACTTTCTAAATATATTTAAATTCTTAGGGTCTAAATACTGTTTAGTATACTAAAAAGTCTTGTTAATATTACTAAGGCTTTGTTATTGGGCGCTGTATATAAGGGTGATGCAACAAAATAAACATTAAGCTCTTGCATGCACCTTACCAGACGGAAGCCAGGAGTATTCGCGCCGTGCCTACCAGTTTTTTCAGAAAGTAAATTAGCGGTAGTTAATTAAAAAACGGAATATATTTTTAACCACCATGGAGAGAATAAGAAGGTGGCGCCAATCGTGGTACCGCTACTTTGTTCTCAGCGAAATCGAAAATATCTGCCGATTTCCGTCACGGCATACTAGTGCAATCGGTGATCAGTGTGACCAGATTACCACTTTCGTAACTTAATTTAGATTTTTTTTGTTTCTCCTTATTCAAAAAGGTCGTTATGGATTATTCAATAATATCTGCTATTTTTTGCTTATTTTGACTATGAATTCACCTGCATGGCTTTAATTCGTATTCAGTAAATTCAAAGGGTTTTTAAAATATACAAAAAAATGTTAAATGTTAAGAAGAGTTGAGAGAAGAAGATCCAATATTCTATCATAACTGCAAAAGGAGCAAAAAATTAGATTTGCACTTTAAAAAAATCAAATTTTACAATAATTAAAAAAATTTCTAAAGCACTGAAATCTTCTCAGCATAGCCTCTAAATGCAAGAATGGCCTTTTTATTCTTTTTTTAAATTATAAAACTTTTTTTAGCTCACAGAAACGAACCCCAAACTCAAAAAATTTCATATTTTGCGTATAAAAAGCACTAAATTTATAGTGAAGAGCAAAGGGCTGTGGTGTCCCGCACTCTCCGATGAACGTAACCTTGTTTCTATCATTACTGATCTCTGACAAAGTGTGGTAGCATATTTATAAACATTGTATTCTTCGACAAATTATTATTATCCAGAAACAGTAACCAAAAACATAACAATACTAATTATTGAAACAAAATAAAGCACTATTGCTCATTACCAAGTCCATTATTCAAAAAATGTATCATAAAAATAATATCAATGATTATAAATGTAAAAATTATATACGTACAAACATTATTTCATAGCAAGGTCAGAAAATCGCCTCATGTAAATGCAAGGGTACTAAGTAGCCCTTTGCTCTTTCGTGAAACCATAGAAAATTATTTATGGTATATACCTAAATGCAGCCGTACCTTTCGCGTAGGCAATAGAAATTTTTAAAGGATTGACAGCACCTTCAGACCCTATGGTATCAGGTAACAATAAATTTTCCTTACTTTCAATTTCGTATTGAATGGAAAATTAGATGTTCAACTTTATGAAAGCAACATTTTGGCAACTGAGATATAAGTGAAAACTTACACAAAGTGTTGTAGATCTACCACAATTTAACATAAATTCACTTGCAACTTCTGTTACTTACTTTGACAAACAAGGCAGGTGTTGGGATCTTTCTCCGGGTTTCGCAATCTTACTACTCAGTATGCAAAACTGAAACAGCTGCAATATTTGAGGCAGTAAAATTTTCATCTCGAATGGAGACTACATTCGTTATATACTCGTATAGTGATAGCAGATATTCAATTGAAGCCATGCAAAGCCACACCTGTAATAAAAAGAATTAGCAACGTAGTCAAATAGATTAAGAACTATGATGTGGGCGTGTGGCCTGGTCGTGTTGGCATCCAAGGCAATGAAATTGTAGACAAAATAGCGAAAGCTTCCAAACAATCATTGATTCTATGCGACTACTTCACAGGTAAAGACATTGACAATCTTGTCCAAACTCGCAAGCAAAATAATAGTATTCAAAATCCCCACAAAAACTAGAATTTTAAGAGATTAATTCTAATGTATCTTACCAGCATCTCATGTAAAAAATAATGACATTTGTGCATATTTCTGAAATATTATAGAATATTTGTTTGTTTATACGTATTTTAAAAGCTCCCACACCAATCATCGGATTCCCTTGGCACTTGGTAAACTTATTTCTTGCAATTGCCGGAATAATATAGGCTAAGTAAAATTAATTTAAAATAAGGGCGTGGCACCTCCCATACATACCATTTCTTAATACTACATATTTTCGGAACGGAAATTTGGTACAAGGACATAAAATATTAATTCCTTAGCAATTCAGAAAAATGGGCAGATTTTAAAGTCCCCATATAAACCAATTCCTTATTATTGCATAGCTTCGATACCATTCATAGTAGAGTATTATGATTTCGCAGAGATGTATAAAATATCAATGCCTTAATAACGCCAAAGAGATAGAGCCAGATGCACAATTTACCAATGCGTTAATAATTATGAAATGTGGGCGGCATTTATAAAGAAGGTGTGACCCCTCCCACATAGGCAAGTTTTTAAATATTGTCCTGATATAGCCGAAACGTGATCAGAATTAGTCAAGGAAACACGACAAACATATAGTAAGTTAGGTTAGCCAGGTTGCTTGTCTATGACCAAAGCCCATTGTGTTGCTTAAGCCACTTAGATCTTTTTAAGAAGGTCACCAGTCTTTCCAGTGAGACATTTTGCAAATTTAGGTCTTCCAGATCTTCAATGAAATAATCGGCAAGATACTTGGCACGGCTTCTTCGAAGTGGAGGTGTTGTACCGATGCAATTTCTACTTCATCTTTACTTTACAACTCCTGCAGTAGTCATTGTGAGGTACAGCCGTTCTTCTGGCTAGGGTGCCAATAGTGCAGGGACCCGTTATAACACCTCTGTTGAATCCAAGCAAACATTTTTTGCTCTTAAGGTTCAGAGAGTTTTGGAGATCCTGCAGTTAGTAGTCAGGGACCACCTTCTATTGGGTTCCGCGGTTACGCTCAAGTCAATCGCAGTATACAGTTCCCTTCGAGGAATGCTTATGTCCTCTAGCACGCGCTGACGTCAAGCTCAGAGCCTTTCCTTGCACACTCACCAGCTCTTTCATTTCCCTCCACTCCAGAGTAGCCACGGACCCAACAAAATGTGGTGTTGTTTTGTTGCATAAGTGAGAGCGACCTCATGAGTGACCTCATTATTTAACACATCTTGAATTGATGTGCGCCGAGGTCAGTGCCTTTATCGCTGTTTGACTATCAACAAAAATGATAAGGTTTGCCGCAGATAAGTTCATTAATCTTCTCATTTTTGCTGATTTGTCTATAGCGTAGATCTCAGCTTGGAAGACGTCACACCAATCTGGGAGTCTAAAGGAGCAATTTAAAGATAATTATTCTTAGTAAACTCCTGATCCAGTGCCATTGTCCTTCTTTGAGCCGTCAATATAAATATGGTGACCACAATCATCTGATCATCAGACTCTGGTCTGCCAATCCTTTATGTCAGGTATTCGTATTTTATAATCTTTGTTCAGATCTACGTTGGGATCTAGGTGGTCTGTTTTCGATGCATCTTGCAAGTGTTCCACAGATTGTGGGACTGATGCATGTTTTCTTTCAGTGTGCTTGCTGCTTTAATCCTGGAAGCAGATTTGGCAACTATCCCTTTCACATATATATCAATGGATGGAAAATGTGGGATCACTTCCACCGCCACCTGACTCGCCGATAGGAGCGCACCTGTTATTTTTACACAAGCCAATCGTTGGACTTGTATGAGATTTTTTAAGTAGGATTGTTGAACACTTACAAAATAGGCAATAAATTAATAAATAATTCAATAATAAGTAAAAATATATTTATTAAGACAAAGCAACATACTTTGAAAAACAAATATTCAACTTGTCCAAATACACACGTCCTTAAAAGTTTTAGAGTCATAATAAAAACTTTTCCATTTCTACTCTAACGCCCACTTGAATTTTCGTAATTCCTCAAATTCCTCATTACGTGCGAAGATCTAATTAGATAGAAAGTCAAGTCAACAACAACAAAGAAAACAATGAAACGCCCACAACAGTAAACACGAAAGTTCGCATAAAACAGCGCAACAAAGAAACGATAACTGTACTCGTACTCATGGCTACCCACCTCATCGTTCTGAATCCCAATCCTACATCGACGCTCATCGTACAGATAACTTTAAAAGCAACAATAGTAAAAATAGCTCTATGTAACATTATTGCGTGTTTGTTTTTATTCGTGTTTATTATTGGGGTTTTTGTACGCGGCAGTGCTGTTGATTGGCTGAGTGGTTGCTGCCACTTTAGCTTCTCCGCTGCTTTTTATTAGTACAAAATGGAAAATTGTTGTTAGGCATGAGCCAAAGTATTTCATTAAATTTGTTTATATTTCGCCGAGTTCTTGTTGTTTTATGAGGTGAAAAGTACTTTTAAGTGTTTTTCAACACGAAAACTGCATTCGAATTTCGCCTGTCTTATAATTGAGTGTCCTCTATCGTGCATACATACATATGTAGGTATGTACAAGTATGTACATATGTATACAGTTAATCCGGCTTTACCGAAAACTAGTTATGTATATACGAGTACATACATATGTATGTATGAATAAAGTTGGTTTGCTCATCATTCGGTTCGTTGATATTTCTGTGTAGTTGCTTGTAGTGTAGTTGATTATCTTTGAAGAGTGTTTAAGTGAAATTTTAAAACAATTTCAGTTAACATCAGAAAAGTGCTAAATTACAGATTGCAACTTAAAACGCAAATATATTCCAATTTTTTATTGCCAACCTATGCAAATACTTTTTACAAGTCGAAGTCACGCGATGCCACTTTGTTTTATCTTCCGATGCGAAGAACGTTTGATGACTGGCAAGGGAAAGGCAGAAGGAAAGATAGCTCATAACGGTAACGTGGTTTCTTCAATCCCAAAAGAAAGCGACAAAAAAACAAATCAGTTGATTTTGTATTTCATAAAGAGGTTTCGTGCCTTGTTTAGGCGCCAAACTACCGAACCCACTACGACTTTCAAGATGTACATAGATTTAACTGACAAGTATATAGTAGATAAAGTATACGAAGGAGGTTCAATAAGTAAAAGTGTTTGATGACAGAGGGCATTCCTAAGGGAAGTTGGTGTTAGCATCATGTGCTGTCATCTAGCAAACGACGGCAAAACAAATTTCAGACTGTTTGATAGGTTAGTTTGGATTTGGCAGCTATTCGAGTATATGTCGAGAAAAACGAGTTTCGTGATTTTCGCTAAGTTGGAAAATGAGGAGTATCGTTCAATAATTCGCTTTTTGGTTTTGGATGGATGCTGTCTATGGGGACGCTTCGACATCTACTGTTAGCCACAGTTAAATATTAATTCAAGGAATTTAAGCTTGGGCGAATATCCGTTTTTCATGAGAAGCAACCAGGACACCCGACAGACGTGGTCATTCAAAAAATCCACGACCTGATTCTCGCTGATCGACGAACGAAAGTGCGCGAAATAACAGAAGCCATAGTTGCGTCGACCGAAACGGCAATGAATATTTTACATGATAAGATGGCGATGAAAAAATTGTCGGCCTGATGGGTGCCGCGATTGTTCACGGTGGACAACAAGCGGATGCGGCTTTTTACGCGAGACCCAAAGGAATTATTGCGTCAAGTTGTCACCGTTGATGAAACCTGGATTCACAATTACACACCAGAAACTAAGCAACATTCAAATCAATGGATTTCTCCCGTTGAATCTGCTCCAAAAAAGGTGAAGACAGTTCTATTGGCCTCTCATTCCGACGATTTTTAGGGAGGCGGGCGGCATGTCTCCATGAAACAGCAAAATGATGGAAAAAGTTTTGTTTAGAAACGGTCGCCCCTCGGTAGGCAACGTCAAACCTGAGTGTATTTCTGTCGTTCGGAGGCAGCTTAAATTTGTAGGTTCTTCCATTTGTGGAACAATATAAAGACGCACACCACAAGTAGGAGGATGAGCTCGGCCAAACACCCAAAAAGGGTGTAAGTGCCAGTTATATACAATATATGTACATGCATATGTACATATATTAGTAAATATGGTAGATTTCAGCTGAAAATACGAAGTTTTAATTACTATACTTACACTTTATTCGGTAATTCACTACGAAAATGGAGGAAAGAGAAACCAAATAATTGCAGTTGTTACCGACTTCTTAAACAGTGTTTATGGAGTTAATTTCGGGATTAATTTTATAAGAATTTCTTTCATAAAATCGCAAAGGGTCTTTCAAAAGTGACGCCAAGATGTCAGTAGTAAATAATTCCTAGGTGCATTTTTTGTGTGTCATCTTTGACATTTCTCGTTAGTTTAAAATTATTGAAAATTATTATGAAATTGGTTCATTTGGTGATTTATTTCTTATGGAAATAATCGTCCGAATGAGTCGACAATTCAAAGGTCGGTGAAAAAACTTCAAGAAACTGGTTCTGTCGAGCATAGGAAAAGGGTTGGCAGACCAGACTCTGGTTTTTTGAAAATTAAAACTTATTAAAACAGCTGAAACACAATATTTAGACCAAGTTTGCTGACCTCAATGCGACAAAATGTGAGCGAGTCCTTGATAGACATTTAATTCATGTAATTTTTCGCACAGAATTGTTAAGAACCGTATTTTGAATAAAAATTGGCAAACTTGGAAGAATCAAAGAATCAAAATTTGTAAAACAACATTTCCCTTTTGAAATATCCTTTGGTTAGTGGAAAGTACTCACAACAGCAGTTGCATCATTGATTCTTGAATATAGGAATATCAACTACAATATAAGTATACTATTAAAGTCGTCCTTCATAAACACACATTTATTTAACATTGCAAGATTCTCCCTCATAACTAATTTGAACAATATTTCCGTATTTTTTACCTTTATTAGTGTAAAAACACGAAGATGAACTGCGGAATTTGTATGTTAACTTTTTTGAAAGTTAAAGTTATATGCAGGTGGGCGTGGTTATTGGCCGAATTTGGTTAAATGCAACGCCTGTGCGAACCAAATCTAATTCCCGTCTGCATAGGTGCGCCCTATGGCCCTTGTTTTATATGAATTTATAATTAACAATTCAATAGAAGTAAATGCATTTATTTTAGAAATAAGTTTTTTTCCATATTAACGCTAGACAATGCTCCTTAACTATATGCTTTTATCACAAATTATCCTTTATCCGGTGGAAGGAACCCTATCTGCAAAAGTTTTATTTTATTTGATCTCTTGTTTCTAATTTAATAAAATTTGAATATAGAGGCCCTTGATTTTTTTAGATTTTAATGCACAAAAAACTATTTCTAGCAATCCTGCTAAAGATTGTAAAGTCATCTATGTACATGTAACAAATTTTTCCCGACTATTGTGCTAATACGAAAAGTACAGAAAAAAATATTACGTCCTGTCAATCTATAGTGGTAACTGAATTATGTTTTCGGCAGCCAAGCTTCGATGTATCAATTTTCAATTTATAATATTTTCCTTCGAGTAAAAATGTTCTGTTATTTTTTACTTTAAACTACATACTTACTGACGAATACTTGCTATTTGATGGGATCTTAATTTTAATTTAATTTCTGTAAACATTTACGTAAGATAACATTACCAGGTGTTCGCGCCCTCTTTAATAATTCATTGTCGCCGCACCTCTACTTCCAATTTTTACAATTATCGAATTCGCATTCACGGTCTCTCATCACGGCAGTTGTTGTTGCCGTCGCTATTGTCTTCGTTGGAGCTCACGTTGACTTATCCCCGCACTTTCATTCCAACAACTAACAAGATAAGCATAATTTTGTCAGATTATTTTCGCTCATTGCATTTTTACCTGTGATTTCAGAAAATCAAACGATTGGGGACCTTTACATTGTAAAAGGTGGCATAGTAGGACATTTCAATTAAATCATAAGCGTCTTAGCTTATGCTTATGTTTAATTTTAGTAATAAGATCATTCTATTGGCATAGCTCAATAAAGGAACGTCGTTAATTTTAAGCGGGTGTTTTAGTATTTAAAATTAGTAAAAATCGTGGAAAATGGTTCACTATTCACTAAGGCCCTTCGAGCTGGGTTTCGAGATTAGATTTCGGACTAATTCCCACCCTGACTAGCACAGGCAGTGGAAGCAGCGTTAGCAGAGCCAATACAAGTGATGTGAACATCTAAATTTTGTTGTCAGCAAGTCATGCCCCAAATGCTGCCCTCAACGTCATTCTGTACTTACTTCCCGCGGATCTGCAAGTTAAATCCATTGCTGCTCAGAGCACTATTAGGTTGAAGGAGATTGGCCTCTGGGCTTCGCACTGATCTCTCCATGCGCAAACTGGGTTTTGAGGGTTGTGCTAGGGCTATATTTCCGAGCAGGTAAGATTGGAATGAGGGGAGAGTCGGCACAGATAAAGGTATCTCTGTTTTCACTGACGGATCGAAGATGGAATCTGGAGTGGGAGCGGGGGTTTTCTCTAAATCAGCCAGCATTTCGGTCTTCTTTAAACTGCCGGAAATGGGCAGCGTTTTTCAAGCAGAAGTCTTCGCAAGCATGCAAAATGCTTCGGGATCGCTATTGGGAGGGAGACATTACTATTTTTTCCGATAGTCAAGGTGCGATCAAGGCCCTGTCGTCGCCGTATTGCAGTTCTCTTCTGGTGAACTCCTGTAAGGAGGAACTCAAACGTCTCGAACGTGCAGGAAACATTTCCATTATCTGGGTTCCTGGGCACAGAAATATAGAGGGAAATAAAATTGCCGATAAGCTTGCCAGGAAGGGGTCGACAGAAACGGTTTCAGTTGTCCCCTTCTCAGGCATCGGTGTCCGCTTGGCCGTTGTTAAAGGCAAGCTACACAATTTCTTTCTAAAAAAAGCGCAAGACAGATGGAAGTCATCGAGTGATATTCCGAAAACACTATGGCCTCAATACGATATAACCAGAACGCTTAAGTTGATGGGAATCACCCGCCATTCAATTTCCACACTCATTGCGGTACTCACTGGACACAGGGTGATCGGTACTCATGCGGAGAAGCTTGAAATTCCGTACAACCCCTATTGCAGAAGCTGTGGGGATCCTGCAGAGAAAGAGACTGTTGAACACTTTCTCTGCAAATGTCCGGCTGTGGTGGCTAGGCGCTTGAGATTCCTTATCGTTCGCTTGGGGGATGGCTTGAAGAAATTCTTCAGGCTAGATCTCTTTTCTCTCCTCCACTACATCAGCAGCACTGGATGGCTGTAGACGGTTTTCTCTTCCCTAAATTTTTTCGCAGGTAGTGAGTGGTTCACATTATGGTATCGAAACGGCACGTAAGCGTTACTTGTAGTGTACCTGCCATCTAACCTACCAACCTACCTGCAACTCAACTGTTGGCTATTCGAAGTGCTGCGACTTTCATTTGGATATCGGGTGGAAAGACACGTCTGACACCTTTTTATGCTTAAGAATTATACGGTATTGTTAGGTTAGTTTTTCGGTAGAATTACAAGAGGCACACTGCCTTAATGGGACCCGTTGGTCTAGAAATGTCAAAAAATCTATTTTTGTTTTTTCGATATCCAATAGTATCTTAAGAATATACTGTGAAATTTTCATGCTAAAACTACTTTTTTCGGCCTGGTGTTGTCATCTGAAATTTTAATATGTTGTTCATAACATCAATGGCTGTCGCCCGTACTAGAATCATATTGTTATTTCAATTATTTCGTATATTTCTTTTTCATTTTTGTATGTAAAAAAAGTTATCGTCTTTCATTTTTTATTGTATAAAAAAATTCCTGAAAATATCCTAAATTTTCGAGCTCTAGATAACCAGGACCCCTTAAGCTGCTTTCAACTACCAGTTCTTATTATAGCGTGGGAAAGACTTACAAAGGTTTTGCCAATATAAAGAAAATAAATTTATTCGCCTTCAAATCAAAAAGATGATCGATGTGATGCGTTATAGATATTTTTGTGCAAATTTGCTGCAAAAAAGACATTTTCCATTGGCTTGGGATTTTTAACTAATGAAGGTTGAATACAGTTATTATTCGAGCCAGAATCTATTAAGAGCTTTTATTTCATTACTTGACGTGCATTCGAAGCAAGTTAGCGAATAACCGGTTAAGCTACAAAATTATTGTTGTTCATAACTATCGTACTAATCCTACTCTGATTGTTCGCAGTTGCCTGTATTATTCTGCTCTGACCCCATCATCGTGAATTATCTTTTGCGATATGTGATATTGGTATATGGCGACCGCCTCTGCCAAATGTGTTTGGGAGTGACTACCATTTGGCCGGGTATGAGTTGGAATTACACGGAGGCCATGAAATATCAGTTATAGAAACGGTTTGTTTTAATAGCGATCGCCTTTCGGCAGGCAATATCATGCGTCAGAGTAAATTTCAGCCCTAAAAGAGCTCCTTATAAAAACCATCTCACAACCTACACCAAAAAATTGGAGGAGGAGCTCCGCCAAAAAACCAACAATTGATGTACGCCTAATCGTAACTATTCTGACGCACACAGCCTAAATTATGCAGTATTTTATTTAAATGAAATAATGAGGTTAGCAGAAAATAAAACACATTGTTGACGAAATGGGTATACCAATTGGTAATACAACATATATTTATTTAAAACATAAAAAAAATAATAATTTTGAATATTCATGCTATATTGTAAAGTACCATAAACATACTATGCAGTCCTAAAATATATTGCTTATAACTATTATATTAATAGAAAGTATAAGAACGATTCCAGTAACTTCTTAATATATTCAGGAGATATATTTCACATTCGTGTTTTAAAGCTCTATTGAGGTAAAATTAGTTTCGAACTTCTAGAACCGGCCGCCTGTTGTCAATAATATTAAAGTCTGGAAATTGCAACATTAACATACCCAAATATTTACACCTATCCATACAAAATACTTTCAATAAAAGTCACATTTCCTGGAACTGCAGATGGCATGCATCACTATATCATTAAGTGCCCTCTACTGTGTTTGACGGTGCTTCGAAAATTTTGTAGTTGCTGCTCTCGTTTTTCTCCAAACAAAACTTTGGCGTCTGATTTTAAAAAGTTAAATTTGTTTGCGTCACTAACATTATCCTTAGGTATATCTTTTACGCGGCCGCCGTAGCCGAATGGTCGAATCTCGGTGAAACACCAAAATTAATAAAAACATTTTTCTAATAGCGGTCACCCCTCGGCAGGCAACGGCAAACCTCCGAGTGTATTTCTGCCATGAAAAAGGTCCTCATAAAAATATCTGCCGTTCGGAGTCGGCTTAAAACTGTAGGTCCCTCCATTTATGGAGCAACATCAAGATGCACACCACAAATAGGAGGAGGAGCTCGGCCAAACACCCAAAGAGGGTGTACGCGCCAATTATGTATATATATACAATATATAAGGTTGTCAAAAAAGTCTTGCGGTATTTTTATTGAATTTTCAATTGTTCATAAAATTGGTTATAATAATGCGATTTAAGTCAAATATGCGCCGTTTTGTTCGATGACGAGTTCCCAACGAGATGCCAACTTCATAATGCCCCTCTTATAGAAGATCGCTTCCCTATTGTCAAAAAACTCGGAGACCCAATTTTCACAGGACTCTCTTGAGGACAACTTCCGACTACCAAGCTCGTTCGCCATGGACAGAAATAGGTGGTAATCACTTGGTGCGAGATCCGGACTATACGGTGGATGCAAAAGAACCTCCCATCCGAGCTCCCGGAGCTTCTGGCGCGTCACAAAAGATGTGTGTGTCCTGGCGTTGTCCTGATGGAAGACAATTCGGCCTCTGTTGATCAAAGATGGCCTCTTCTGCATGAGTGCTGCATTCAAGCGGTCCAGTCTTTGGCAGTACAGGTCCGAATTGAGCGTTTGGCCATAGGGGAGCAGCTCATAGTGGATGATTCCCTGCCAATCCCACCAAACACACAGAAGAACTTTCCTGGCCGTCAATCCAGGCTTGGCCACCGTCTGGGCAGCTTCACCGTTTTTCGACCACGACCGTTTGCACTTCACGTTGTCGTAAGTGATCCACTTTTCATCGCGGGGTCGATTTTGTTGCGATTCAGAAGCGATTCGCATGCATCCATACGGGCAAAAATGTTTTTTTGCGTCAAGTCGTGTGGCACCCATACATCGAGCTTCTTTTTGAATCCAAGCTTCTTCAAATGGTTTATAACGGTTTGATGACTCATGCCCAGCTCTTGGCCGATGCTACGGCTGCTACTATGCCGAACTCTTTCGATAAATTCAACGATTTTATCGCAATTTTTGATGACAGGCCTTCCGGACCGTGGCGCATCTTCGATCACCTCTGCACCAGAACGAAAACGTTGAAACCATCGTTGTGCAGTGGAAATGGAACTGTATAGGGTCCATAAACTGCACAAATTTTATTGGCAGCATGAGATGCATTTTTGCCTTTATCGTAGTAGTACTGTAAAATATACCGTATTTTCTCTTTATTTTGCTCCATGTTTTCGACGCTATAACTCACGAACGACTAAAAGCAAACAACAATTAATCAAATACGTGTTAGCACTTGAAAAGAGCTTTCCAAAAAGCTCTAGCGTGAATCGATTCGACGAATACAACTAGAACTACGCGCTTGCAAAGTCAAGCTTGCGGAAATACCGGAAGACTTTTTTGACAACCTTATATGTGTATTATATTTTAATTTTTATAAAATCAAAAGTTAGAATACGATTGATATAAACGAAATAAATTTACGAAAATTTGGTACTGCTGATGAAACCAAGGAAACGCGTACATTTTGCACTTTGTGTATTGAGCAATGGTGCAAATTTTCACCTAAACGGAAGTGATAACAAACAAAACTGCCAAACAAACCCCTACCGCTATTAGAAAGCACTTTTTCTATTATTTGATGTTCATGCACGGAGCTTCGAGCCTACGCAGCAAACTTCCAGATCACTTCAGGGACGTCGGTCAGGAAATCTTATCTAAGCAACAGGGGTCGGTAAAGTGCATCATCATGCTCCATAAAGATCAGACGTAGCTGTTCTGAGGCTTGTAAGGACAGGATTTTCAATAGAGTTCTAGCGCGAAAAAAGCGCGCCAAGTTCGGTCGAATGTAAAAGTTTTGCTTACCGTTTTCTTCGATTGCAGGGGTTTTGTGCATCATGAGTTCTTGCCACAAGGTGAAACGGTCAATAAGGAACATTACTTGCAAGCTATGTGCAATATGCGAGAAGCAATACGACAGAAACGCCCGGATTTGTGGAAGAACAAAAATTGGCTCTTGCATCACGATAACGCCCCTGCTCACACATCTTTGCTTGTGCGCGACTTTTTGACCAAAAACAACCCACTAATGATGCCAAAGGACCGTATTCCCCAGATCTGGCCCCCTGCGACTTTTTCTTGTTCCCGAAACTGAAGAGGCCCATGAAAGGACGACGCCACGCTACGATTGATGAGATAAAGACGGCATCGAAGGAGGAGCGAAACAAGATAAAAAAAACGATTTTTTGTAGTGCTTCGAAGATTGGAAAAAACGTTGGCATAAGTGCATAATATCTCATGGGGATTACTTTGAAAGGGACAAAATAGATATTAATGAATAAATAAATAATTTTTGGAAAAACACAAAATTCGCGAAACTTTTGGAAGACACCTCGTATATGCATTACTTCTGCTCCATAGTGAGCCATAGGGCTTCTATAAGCTTTGAAAAGTGCGGTGAAATTATGGTTTGAATTCAACGAGGTGAAAGTTTTTCGAAGGTCTTTATTTGATGTGTTTTAGTTTAACTCAATTTTATTAATTTTCAACTAGAAAATTTCAGTTTTGCAGTGCTGACGTTTCTAATACTATTTCGAATAAAAATTTTCCCTGGTTTTCTACACAGGCTTTAAATATGTATAAGCTTATATGTACACGAGAATCATATACATACATACTAATATACATACGTAAGTGTATATGTATATACATACATATACTTAATTGAGGGGAGACAAACTTTTGACAATTTCCTAATTAAATTTACTTCTGCTTAAGTTTCGCACTTATTTCACTGCAAGAAATGAGTTGTGACAGCATTTTGTGCTTAAGTATGTGTGAATGCTATGTAGTTGGCTGACATGCTCCATTTCTCATCCTGCGACTCTTGGAAATTGCAACAATTGTCTGTGCTACAGTTGAGCATGCAACTCACAATATAATCGTTAAGGAAGATGCGTACGGAACTTTTCCACACTTCTACTTTTCTTTTGCTCTTTTAATACGGTTTGTGTGAAGTGATCTTTTTTGTCTTTGACTCATGCATTTGTAAGTTTTTAATTAAATTTCTATCGCACACGCATGCGCCATATGATATTTTTACGCCTCCTCGAGTTACTCTCACATGGACAAAAGTTTGCGAACTTTTCTGTTGTAGTAAAACTAACGGAAACCTGAAGTATGCCCACCCAAATGTTTAATACACACACACATGTATATAAGTGTTGTTAGGCGTGAATCCTTACAACGCATGTCCAATTCTAATTACCGATGAAAAGTCGAAGGATAACTTTTCTATGCATAAGAATAAATCCTGACTAATTTTGCACAGAACAAATGTGGTTTTTGTTTTTCATTCGTTTTTAAATCAGAAAAGTTTAAAATTAAATCCAGCCTGGTTTTTCCAGGCTTGCTCGCAAATCAAATGTAAATTTCTTTTTAGCAGTTGCAATAGTTTCCAGTCTCACTGCATGGCCGGAGGCGCTATCCACTGATGCTTCATGCACATTTCGGGGCAATGGTGTAGTGCTTTTATCCTCGCGGGCATCATTACAAATCCCACTTCAAGTCCGCTTTCAATTTTTTCAGTGCGATTTTCAGCGGATTTGCATTTTTATGCCGGCCGATGACAATACAGGTGCAGGTGCGCCTTCTCAGATCAGCGTAACAAACGCCGAGAATTTAATGTTCACATTTTGCCGTAGGCAGTTGGGCTGGTGATATTTGCTTTGAAAGAAAAGTGGCTTGGTAGATTATACAAGGACTCGAAGTATGCTTTTAGTTGCCTCTGCCGGGTATTTTTCCAACAAAATAAAAAATAAGAACTCTATCCTTTTATTTTCCTCTGATTTTTGTTCTATGGGGGATTTTCGCGAGCGTCAAGGGTGGAATTTGTCTACTCTAAATTTGTCCCCTTGTTGTCTCTCAACTTGTTTGATCTGCATGTTTTGAATGCTCTCTTCCTTATACATTTGTTCCAAAAGCAACTAACAGCTTTGTTTGTCAAAAGTGTTTTAAAACTCATAGTAGTAAAACTAGTGCAATATCGAGCTATGAGATTTTTGTGTTTAGGATGTGCCATCCATTAACCTACTTATTAAATAAGTTTGTTTTATAACCGGGTTGGGCCGGTAGCATACACATATTTGTAGGCACCTATATAAAAAAACTGCATATATTTTGTCTTCATTTTCATTGTTACACACATCCTGAGCTACTTAATAAACCCATGATGCCCTCTTGGAAAACCTACTTTTAATTTCAGATCATTCCAAAGAGAAAGTACTCAAAAGCATAAAAATGAAAACTTTTGCTAAAAAAGTTAGCAATACTGTTTTCGTTGTGTCACAGAACGTGAGCAAGAGGACGTTAAGTTTCTTCATGTCCCAATAGACAAAATTAAAAGAAAATGTTGCAGCAAAATCGTGTAACACTTCGTTGAACCAGGCGTGTATCACTCTTCGGCAACAGATTTCATGTTCGGGTAAGAGTGGAAGAGGGCAGAGTTGTCTAGTGATATATATATATATATATATATATATATATATAAATAGTTGGCCCATACGCCCTTTTTGGGTGTTTTGCAGAGCTCCTCCTTCTATTTTTGGCGTGCATCTTGAGGTTGTTCCACAAATGGAGGGACCCACAAGAGCTTTTTCATGTCAGAAATACACTCGGAGGTTTGCCATTGCCTGCCGAGGGGCGACCGCTATTAGAAGAATGTTTTTCTTAATTTTGGTATTTCACCGAGATTCGAACCTACGTTCTCTCTGTGAATTCCGAATGGTAGTCACGCACAAATCTATTCGGCTAGTCTAGTGATACCCATCGAAATTTTGCATTGCTGGAATGAGTCGGAGATGAGCCACCCTTTGGTTGGCGTTTCTACGAAGCAAGAGTAAACACTTTTTTATTTAAAAAGTGATTGATTTAGATGATATAACATACTAATTGTCTTGTGTTCATCTGGAAAAAGAATTGGTCTATCTTAAGGAAGGACTTGTGATGTTGTGGATAATATCAAATCCAACGGCAATCAAACACTTTCTGAGGGGCAGATTAAAAAGTTGGAAACCCAACCAAAAAGTTTCATTGGTCATGGGAAGATAAGATACAGGCAATATCCAAAATTCATACCTGGACTAATATAGGTCCTCTGAGAATAGTAAACATATATTTTTTTTATAGGAAACTTATAGCTTTTAAGTTATGGTTGTTAAAGTTTTTGTGAAACAGTTCGAAACATTGTACAGAAATTTTTTAAATCCAACAATTAATTTGAAAATAATATGCTAAATTGTATTTTATCTCTGTATAGTTTGGTTATGACAATTGTTTGTCAAACTACAAGTTTTTGGAGTCGGGATATCCTACTGAAAAAAAATCATAAAAAATTCGGAAAACATTACTAAACTACTTTACAATCATAAATAGCATAAAATATAGTACATAAAGAACTGGGTACCTATGCACATAGACACAAATGTCAATCAAACGCATTGTCAATATACTTAATATGTCGCAAAAAAGTATAAATAACTTAAAAATATCATATAAGCAATGAAGTACCATTCATTCAATGGTTTACATCGACACTACCTTTTCAGAAAGGGATAAACTTATGCCCCTTTTTCCCTTACTTCCTAATAGCATCAATGGATTAAGTAGCTTCCGAAATCAGATATCAAACTTAACACAACCTTTCATAATTTAATCATGCACGTACTGAAGTTTTTTTTATTTGAAAAATGTGAAAACAATGGATATCTCATTTTTTCGAAAACAAGTGCTTTTGTTTAGAAAACAGTTTTAGTAACGATTTGCGTTTTTGAGGGCGATGAAAAAAATTATTTTATTCATCTCAAGACATTTCCAAGACTTTGGAAATAGTTCTGCTTTTAGCAGTTCCACCTCTCAGATCGGTTCATATGTACAAGGTGAAGTCCAAAATAAACCAGACTGGCGTCATAAAAAAACTTTTAATGGCGCCATCTTTTTAATGAGTAAGTGCGTTAGAAGCCACAGTCCTAGCTGGCTTCCAGTGGAAGCCCGGTGACATTCGGTTTAGTGGAAGCAATGTTATTGCGTCTAAAGTGTCATTATGTTTGTCTCATACAAAAATGAGTTTCAAACAAATAGCAAATATCAAATTTTGTTTTAAAATCGGTAAAACGTTTACCGAAACATTTGAATTGATGAAAAAAGTTTATGGCGATGATTGTTTAACTCGTGGCAGAGTTCATGAGTGGTTTACACGTTTCAGAGATGGTTGTGAGGGCATAAATGACAATGAACATACGGGCCGCCCAAAATCAGTAATCACCGAAAACTTTACCGAATTTATTCGAAATCATCGTTGTAATTCATGGAATCGGAGTTGATTATCTCCAAAACATCGATTTATCGCATTTTAACTGATCATTTGGGCTTACGAAAGGTATATGCACCTTTCATTCCGTACAAACACTAATTAAAGAGGCGAGAAAAGACGAGAACTTCCTTTACAACATTGTAACTGGTGATGAATCGTGGTGTTTCCAACATGAACCTCAAACTAAGCGTCAAAGTGCCGAATGGAAGGCTCCAGACAAGCCACCAGAAAGTTGCGTTTGGATAAGTCAAAAATCAAATCGATGCTCATTTGTTTTTACGATTCCAAGTGATTTGACCGCAAGAAGTTCGTGCCAACGGGCCAAACGGTCAATACTACTTTCTATCTTGGCGTTTTGAAGCGTTTGTTGCATCGCATTCGTCGAATTCGCCCTGAATACCGCGAAGAAGGAAGCTGGCTCGTATTACATGATAATGCGCCATCTCATCGATCCACTCTTGTGACTGAGTTTTTGACTAGAAATCACAGTTTAACCATCAATCACTCACTGTATTATATGCGACGTGTTACGGGAATTTGGTTATAATTCGGTAACTTGCACGGTGCCGCTTTTATAACAGATATCTGGAAACAGTGGATTTCCCTTTAGTTTAGTTTATATGTTATGTATGTTTTTCAAAAGTTACTTTTTTAGTGGCAACGGGAAAATGAGTAATGCACAATTCAATTGATTCGCAAGGATTTGCTGTCTGAATGAGTCGACAAGTCATAGTAGGTGAGACTTAGATATTGGGGTATGGCACGAACTAGCTGAGAACAGCTGCATACTGTACCATGGCCTCGCACTTTTATTTTGCAAGAGCTTTTGGTGCAAAAAATTATTTTCAGCACTGCCGAATCCAGCCCATAGTTCTGATAACACCCCTTAGAATTTTTTCTTATTCTTAAGGGTGCAGTCGCATCCCAAGGCGTACCAGAGCTCGGTATACAAGAGACCACCAACGCGGTACGGAATGGATTTGCTTCGGATAACTACCAAAGGTACTTTTAATCGGGAGACCATCTTTGAATCGTTATGTAGAGTTAGAAGAAGAGTCTTGCTGAATAACTAGTTATTTCCCAAACGTCCGGGTAAACTTCATATACATATATGTATGTATGTGTGAGGTATATACCAACCGTAGCCAAATGGCGTGGCAACCATTCGGCTGTGTATGAGTTCGTAATCTACGATAATATAGTAGGTCCCTGGAAAAATATTAATAGGTAGAACCAGATTTTTGTGCGCAAAAGGATCGGATTATTACTTGAAAATTTTTTAATATAAACTACTAATATTTTATTTTCATTTTAACGCTTTCTGAATTAAGGCATTACGTAGCTTTACTCTACGCAATTCTATTGCAATAATTTAATATAATAAAAACTTTAAATTTTTTATTTTCTTTGACCATTTCTGAAGGAATGTACTTTGTACGGTACACTGTATGAAGAATACCTCAAAGTTTCGTCTTTTTTGCTATCACAAAAACCCGCAAAAATCTCTTTTCTAGTAGAATCACAGCCTCTTTAGCCAAAAGTTCATCTTTGATTGCTTGCTCATTGCTAGTGGCATCCGCTTATCAGCACAGCTTCTTCCGCTTATGCAATTATTTATGTGCGGTGTTGCAGCAATGTGGCACAGTCCCGAAACACATACATATCTACACACATTTATCTCATCTTTTTTGTGTTGGACAACGCGGATAACCATTTATTGGCCGCAGTTGGCTACGTTTGGTTTTTAAAAATTTTCTTCAAATTGAGTACCGTATCAATTGGACTGCGGCCAAATTTCCTGCCACATAATTTTCCGTTCATTATTTTGTGGTTTTCCGCTAAAATAAAAAAGACA
This sequence comes from Anastrepha fraterculus, assembly GCA_037575425.1. Classification (NCBI taxonomy): domain Eukaryota; kingdom Metazoa; phylum Arthropoda; class Insecta; order Diptera; family Tephritidae; genus Anastrepha; species Anastrepha fraterculus. The sequence goes on from JAYXIM010022244.1 coordinate 33,400, forward strand.
CAAAAAGCGTTCAAATAATATGCAGACATTCTCCCTTAGGGTGCACCACACGTACCATCAATTTAGGACAAGCCAAATGTGGCATGCTTGGTCTGCCGATTGACTTTATGGGCGATTCGAGTATTTGGAATTAAGCCCAAAATTATAGATTTGAGTTATCGTTGATTGGAATGGAAAATGAAGCCGTAACAAAATAAGGCGATATAATTTCTTTTGATTTTTTTACTCTCTTCATATATGAGTATGTATATGTATTGTACGAGTTCATGCGATACGAATATTCTTATTTTTACAAGCTATGCGAAACATCAATTTATTACGCTCACTGCTTGTGTTTACTGCATTAAGCAAATAAAATGCGCAAAGGCGAATCTCCAACGAAACCTCGTTGATTGCTTTAAACTTCAATCGATTCGTTGCCGATACGGCAGTAAAACAAAAACAAACAAAAAAGCAATTTGCAACGCCAATGTGTCTGCATAAATTATGAGCGACCAACCGCAGCCACTTTTGTGCACCACAACGCAGCATAAAGTAAGAGTACATAAAGTACAACTCTCGACGGCATAATAAAATGCGGCAATATGACTGGCGCTGAATACATAATAAGCCGCAATGAAACGGCAGTGATGCTCGCGAATCAATTTGCTTACGTTACGTATACGCAATGCTGGTCTTTGAATAATTCCTCCGGCCTTTAATATTCCGCATTTAAAAGCGCAGTAAACAAATATTAACCCTTCTTCCTCCGCAGACAGTCACAGATACAGATTGCAGATGGTGGTTCATGTGGCATTTGAGTTATCTGTATACATATCGCAATGACGAAATACCTTTGGCTATGCCTCCGATACACCGTAAATGTGTATGTAAGAGTGCACATATCTCCAAATGTAGAAGAAATAGCTGTGGATTGAATGATAAATTATTAATTTATGCCAATTTGATTTTGGTGTGAACATTTGAAGTTCAGTTTATGAATTGGAAGTTTATGTGTGGGCATTTCAAGCAATTGCTCGATAATAGGGTATCAAAATTTCAGTTCATTGTGATTGATTCTCAGCCTTTTAGCTTTTCTATTGAAAACAAAGTATCAATACGCGCACATTACAATATACGGAATACAAATAAAAAAGCTCTAAAGTTTCTAAACTTTACCACAGGTGCTTTTTTGAAAACCTCTGTAATCCGGTTGTTTCACATTATCTGGGAAGGCTATTCCATGTTCATGCAATGCTTATAGAAATTCCTTTGATTGCAACTATGCGTAAATATTCAAAGTTAGTGAAAAGTAGAACAAATTTCTGCTCAGTGGAGAAAATCGTTGGGCATTTTCAGACCCTCTTGGTGCTTCTTCTAATGTCAAAATAAGCTATTGGAGAACCGCATCCTAACGTATAAATGGAATAGATTATATCACAATCACTATCCAGAATTTATTTATAGTTAGTTAAATCTTCAGCATTTTGAAATGATCTTGCTGGCAACAATACTGCGTGGAAACTATACTGCGAAGTGTAGAAGCAGCTATATCTAATGCACGAGATCCGATGGCAGAATTAATGTTTAGATTTAAAGCCTCTTCCAACCGCTAAGCGCGTAACCGCGAGGGGACCGCGTTGGTTTCCCTAATCGTGCGGGCTATTTAGTCACGTTGTCGCAGTGGATGGGTGAACGAACAACGGGCGTTCACAATCAAATTGCATTTTAAGGTCAATGATTTGTGCCCAACTGCTCATCGGGGGGGTTGGTGCGGTAGTAATGCATAACGAAATTTATGCAGCTTGGCGGTGACAACTCCGGATGAATGTGCTTATGCATTATCGTGGCGAAACAACACCTTCTTTTTCGCCAAATGCGGCCGTGTCTCCTTCATTTTTTTGTTAAAACGGTCCAATAACTCACTGTAGTATTGTCTAGTGATCGGTCTTTTATTTTCGAAAAAATTCATGAGATTGACGCCGTTCGCATCCCAAAAAATTGTCGCCATGACGTTCCGTGCGATGGGACTGTCTTCGCCTTCTTTGAAGCAGATTCAACGGGAGAAATCCATTGTTTTGTTCGCATAGTCGCAGATTCCGCGAACGTTCGGGAGAAATCCATTGTTTTGATTGTTGGTGTTGTGATTAGGTGTATAGCGATAAATCCAGGTTTCATCAACGGTGACAACACGAAGCAAAAATTCGTTCTGATCTCGTTTAAATTGCTCCAAACACTGCTTCGAAGTTAACAGCCGTATCCGCTTGTTATCCGCAAATTTTCGAAAAGCTCATTACTCGAAAGTTTTTGAGTGTGAGCTAAATTATATCAAGTTTTACGACAGTTCGACATTTTTGATATCACAAAAAATTTATAAAGATAGCATCTGTGGAAAGCTAAATAAATACTGACAAATAACATTGACTATTTTTTATTAGCTGCTCAAATTGCTTAAAACCTCGAAAATTTCGAACAAACATTCGAGTTGAGAAGTGAACGAGTTTCGAGCGAATATACCCTTGCTCTACAGGGTAGTAGGAGGAGGATAATTAAAAAGCCATAAGGAATAAAATTCTAGGTTGTGGATATTAGGGATATTACCACAAAATGAAAATGATTATATTAGGCCGGCAAAAGAAATCTTTTATTTTATTGGTAGATGGCTGTAGTGATCAGTATCTCGTAAAGTATCGTTCAAACAATTAAAAGTTTATGCGCGTTTTCAAGGTGACATTTCACACTAAAAGAATTATTTTGCTGTTTTTTATTTTTTCCTCATCGTGTAAATGCACGAAGATTTTCGAAGACTTCTTTCGAAGAGAATGTGGAAAGAACCAAGTGGGTATTTGACTCTAGATTGTATTTTCAATAACATTTAAATTACACAATTGTAAAGTCATATTCTGTACTTGCTTTTTTCGACGTTGTAGTTCGGACTTTTTTGCTGTTGTATACTCTTTTCTGAGTTCGAAACAAGAATATGGCGTGACTATATTATGCTTGTCATATTAGTAGGCTGAACGTGCCATGAAAGTCCCTTATGTTTTGTGTTCTTTATTTTTCACTGATGCATTTCCATTCTATGTTTAGTCATTAATCTGAAAACACTAGATATTATCATAGAAAGATCATTCTCCCTCTCAATTTCATTTTCCATTTGATTGATTCCCCATCTACTCGGGTAATTAACTTCAATATTCCTCAGCGAAACTTACGAAATCAGGATATTTTCTGGTTGGGGATGGTTAGAACTAATTATGCTTTCAATGCTCCGATTTCCAGAATTTTGAGGGAATTTAACATGGTTTCAAATTACATTTCAAATATTACTAAATTAGTTGTTTAAACTATTAGAAATTTTACATTTTTTTCATAAAAATCAAATAAGTGACATATAAGTTTAATTTCTTTTTGATTGATTGCTTAGCACTATTCTGATTTTCATAGTCTGCAGGAAATACTCGAATTTTAGATTATTAAATGAACATTAACAAATAAATTAAATTGTATAAGGGCTTTAAAACTTATAAATGATTACATACGAGTATATATTCGCGCATGTACATATCCATATCAGTGTCCTTACTAGTGTTAGTCTTATTATTCTGTTTAAAAAACTGCTCAATACTTTTTAGAAGCTTTGGTTATTAAAAACCATTCTTACTTGCGATCGAGTTGTCAAAAGCGGGGAACAATGTCCGACCAATTCGTTGAAAAATTAAGCATTTTTTATAAAACTACTGCATGCTGCATACCATTTGTTTATGATAAAATATTATTAACATAAAAAATCTCTTCTGCTTTTATTAAGCTGCTGCAACAATAATTATGAAAGCAAAGTTAATACACTGTAATATTATACTGTGCCCATGGGTATAAAAAGCAGTCTCAGTTGAATGTATTTAAAACCAACAAAGCAATGTTTGCCAACTGATTTGTGCAAAAAAGTACATAAAAAATTAAAAAGAAAATGATAAATAGCTAATGCCAACTGTGAAAACTGTTCCGAATAAAAAAAAAACCAAAGGGAAGCTCACGAAACCCAAAATGTCGAAATCACAAGCATGGAATAAAAATGTCCTGGATAGAAAACATAAAAAGTAATTTACAATTTGAAGAGTTGAGTTGCGACACCAAGTTAACTAATTGAAAAATTGTGCTTTTAAGGGTCATTAAACAAACAAGGCTTTTTTCAACCACTGGACAAATGTGCAGCCAAGTGAAAAAGAAAAGTGGCTCCACCTAAATACAAGTATACTATATGAATATACATACAGTGACTCCAACGAATAAACGGTAATATTTAGTTCGCGTAAGAACTATATGAAAACACTGCAGAGGAAATTTTTTAAAAAGGAGCTTTTATTTCACTTATTCAGTTCATTAACAAAAAATACAAAGGATGAAAATGTTTTAAACACAAAAATTATGGCAACATTAAAACAAAACTTGTTCAAAGACTAATTGGACGAAATAGTTTAAGAGTAAAGAATAATATATAAGTATAAGTATGTAACTCTTAAATAATGAGGATATGGTATACTGTGGCTTACGCCAATATGATTCTGTTGAGTTCCATGTTTCTAACAAGGGTTTTTAAAAGTCCTTCACTTTTCTGCTAATCTCTTCTAAATATGTTCAATTCGGTTAGAGTTAGAGTCTCTAAAATATCGGGGCTGCTATGGTACAACCAAAGCAAAAGCTATATCCGAGATGTGTTTGTAGTCGCTGTCCTGGTAGAATGCAAAGTTATCTAATATCCGTAGGTACTTTTCTGGAAAAAATGTTAAGATAGAACCCGGGTTTTCTTCATTTGGCTTGCATAAAATGTAAATTTCCAATTAAGGCGCCAGATTACTTTTTACTGTTACTCAGGGACTTCAGAGTTCAAAATGTTAGCTTTATGACACACGTATGTACATATTAGGCCGGGTCAATTTGTGGGGAGGCAAAACAATCGCCCATTGCTCTGTGAAAATCATATTCTAGGGAAATAAGAAACTTTGCCGAAGGAATCATACCTCTAAAACGAATTCTGATGTCCCCTAATTTGGGTCGAACTTTTTAGTTTCTTTTCTCATGTAAAGGCCAAAAATGGTGATATTTTGAAATGATTGCATGGGGAACCTCCCGGGGAGTTCCAGGGGTGTGCCATGGGTGGATCGGCCGTCCAAAGTGAATGGGGGTCGGTCATACATTTGGACTCGATCGGAGCACTCTAAATGGGTCAAAGTGGAATTTTTCATTCGACCCAAATTGGGGGACATCAGAATTCGTTTTAGAGGTATGATTCCTTCGGCAAAGTTTCTTATTTTGATCCCTAGAATATGACTTTCACAGAGCAATGAGTGCCCTAGTACATATGTACCTATGTCCGTTCGTCTCATCAATGAAGGTTGACATTGCTTTCATCAGTGATGAGTATTTCTATAGGTTAATGTAAATATATGGTGGTCGCCGTGCTCGAATGGCTTGGTACGTGACTTCCATAATGTAAATGGGTTATTACAGTATGGTAAGTTTTTAGTAGCGGCAGAGTCTATGTTAATTTTTGTAAGATTACAATCATTTGAGTGTTGAAGACATAATTTCTTAGTAAAGGAAAGAAAACATGTTTATATACACCTTTATTTATATGTAGGTTATTTATTACAAAGCTAATGTCCAACTTATGGTTGTCCGATTATTCGTCGGAGCCACTGTGTATGTATTCTCCTTTTAGCGAAGCTATAAATTCGTTGACGTTTTGCCGGTATTTTTGGGCAGTGGGTAGCAAATGTCATACCATTGGGGTAAAATGAATGCAAAATGACAAACGATTCAGATTTGTAACTTACACTATACAATGCACAAACGTTTCATCTTTAACATTTGGTGGAATTTAGAATTCAAACGAGATTTCCCTAAATAATTAACCCCATATTAAAGTATCGTAGGGGAATTAAAAATTTATTCACACTAAAACTGGGATCATATGACTGCCGCAATGTACCAATTGCCTTATTTTATCGTGTGATTCCACAATAAATTGTTTCGCGCGACAATCGAGGCTGATTTTGTCTTAAGTGTCTCGGACTTATAGTGTGAAATGAGTCTCCAATACAAAAAGAAAGCGTAATACTTTTTTTAAGAATACACCATTTATACACAACAAAGAAAAATAATAATTTACAAGCTAGCACAACGTAGTAGCCACAAGCTTGGGGCAATTATTGTCACTATACTCGTACTCGTATTGTTTTGCGCTAACATCCAACAACGAACTTGTAGAAGATTCAGAAAATCGGCGGGTGACGGCACTGTCAACTACAACAAAAATTGTGCCAGATTTACACTTGCGGCAACCGTGCGATCCCAACTTAATGTTATTTTCTTTTCGTTTTATAATGTCGCATTTATTTCGCCCTGATCTATCAAATTTTCGTATTCTTTTCTCAATCTGTTGCACTCTAACCAGGCAAATGGGCGCCATTTTCTATTCTTTACAAAAAGTAAGAAAGAGCGTCCAGTTAAAACGACAATGACTATTATATGATAGTGACATAACATATTATGTTATGAGAAGTTGGAACCATTAAGTATGAGCTTCTCTTCGTCACTTAATACTATCGACTCTCTTTCGTTGTCTTAAACCCAATTTTTTCTGCATAGGTTGTGAATGTCTTTGTTCGGGAGACAATTCTGGTTTTCGTAAATTATTTCTTTACATAAATTAAGGGTCCCGCTTCATTATTTACTGAAATCTACGTTTTCCAAATTGATTTAAAGTTTTTTGTTGCTCGTTGGCTAACGTTGTGCTCGGCGGCCGCCGTAGCCGAATGGATTGTAGAGTGCGTAGGTTCGAATCTCCGAGCATAAAACACTAAAGTGAGAGAAAATGTTTTTCTAATAGCAGTCGCCCCTCGTGTACTATATTTATTGCTTCCGAGTGTGTTTCTGCCATGAAAAAGCTCCTCATAAAAATATTTGCCGTTCGAAGTCGGCTTAAAACTGAAGGTCCCTCCATTTATGGGGCAACATCAAGATGCATGCCGAACACTTAAAAAGGATGTAGCGCCAATTATATATTATATCTGACTAACGTAGTACTACTTGGCCCTGCCATTTGGCTTTTCCATATAAATTGCAGTTTTTAGCAAAGACACCCGATGATTCCAAATATCTTGTAACTTCAAGATTTTTAAAATGAAGCAGTGAATTAAGCTTTTCGTTCCCCATACATTCGTAAATTGGAACTTACGAAATGATTTTAAGTTTTTCCATATCCTTAGAGTCGTATACTGTTACATGTAGAAAACAAGTAGTTAAGGAATCTGTATCTCGTACGTTAAGAGTGCAATCGTATTTCATTAGATGGGATAATAGAGATAAGATTTCGGCTAAAAAACTTCTAAAATCGTTTATTGTTAGTTAACCCGGCATTATTTAAATACACATCAAAAGTGAACACCAGCAAAGAGGAGAATCCATATTTCAAAGTTAAAGGCGAAAACGCAAGCCAGGTAGCTGCAAATGTGAATAGTGTAATGGTTCTGATACTGGAGTAGCCAAACAAACAAACAAATCATTGTGATTTTTGATCTTTAGCTTTTGCCATTACAGCTGAAGAAGGGTAAATTTCGACGAACATTTCTGGGAATTAAATTCTAAGGAAAATCTTGAGAATTGCATCAAAAAATTATTCACCCAAATTATAACTAATGTAGTACCGTATTATATATTTTATTTGAATCTCGTGCTATCTTATTACATTTTACGATTCCAATTGTTTGTTCTTCTTACGAAAATTGTATTAAAATGATTTCAGTTATAGAGATGAAAGTTTGCTGGGTCATTGATTGGGAGCTGCTACCTTTCCACGACTTAAAACTCAGGAAAGGTATTCCACGCATTTATTCATTCTTTTTCATCTCAAACAAAAATGTCATATCATTAATAGTAAGACAAAGTTAGGAAAATATTGTCGTACGCCATGCGAAAATGTTGCATATGTCATATGAGAATATGATAAGAAAATTCAAGGCTTTCACAAATTATATACTGAATACTCGACACCAAACACTCAAGAAAGCTCCAATTATAAATAGATATACATTAACCTAGAATCTCCGTGAATAACCAAATAAACAAAAAGTTTTTTCTAATAGCGGTCGCACCTCGGCAGGCACTGGCAAGCCTCCGAGTGTATTTTTGTCATGAAAAGGCTCCTCATAAAAAAGAGTCGGCTTAAAACTGTACGTGGAACAACATCAAACGCCCTTCAGAAATAGCAGGAGGAGCTCAGCCAAACACCGAATAAAGGGTGGAAGCGCCAATTAGTATATATAGGGTGGGCCATGCAAAATTTGTTTTTGAATCGGCTATAAAAAAAAAACTTATCAATATTTTTTCAAACTTTTTTTTTTTATTTTGAAGATTGAACATTGTCATTTATGAATGACAAATAATATGGCTGCCACGACTGGCGTTACAGTAGGCCATTCGATCAACCCAATTTTTAAGCACATTTTCGATTGTTTGGGCTCCAATTTCATGAAAGGCAACTTCGATTTCGTGTTTTAAAGCATCAATCGTCTCTGGATGGTTCGCATAGCATTTGTCCTTAACAGCTCCCCACAAAAAATAGTCCAACGGGCTTAAATCACAGCTCCGAGGCGGCCAATTGATATCGGAATTTCGGCTGATTATTCGGTTTTCAAAAACGGTAGCCAAAAGTCCGAGTGTAACTTTGACAGTGTGACAAGTTGCACCGTCCTGTTGAAACCAAATGTCGTCCATGTCATCCTCTTCAATTTTTGGAAACAAAAACTCGTTGAGCATGTCACGGTAACGCTCGCCATTTACTGTAACCGCGGAAGAAGAAGAAGACTCACCACTTTGGAAATAGGTTTTCAATATTTCCCAATTTTGTTCAAGCGTATAGCGTCCATAGCGTCCTCGGCCATATTCGGACGCAAAAATTCGATTCAGTTTCCGTTCAACTTCGGTATATACGGTATTCTTCTCTTTTTATGGTATTTCGCTATAACGGCATTTTTTAATTATGCTCTTTTTCGATTTACGGCCAATTGCTTGGTAATATTTTTTTCTTCATGTATTATTAATATTCGTAATTCTTTATATTATTCGTAACCGAACATAACGTAATGCGCTTTTTTATTTCAAAATGTTTCCGACAACATTACCTGCTGATCAAATATTGATTGAAGGATTTAAAAACCGTTGTTTTATGTGTGACAAAACATTAGTATATACTCTATGTTAGTAATGACATATGTATGTAATTTTTGCCTTTATGTTAAATCTACAATGCACCCCGTTGCATAAGTATAAGCGCACAATAATTGTATTTATTCTTTATACTGTATATTAGGGAAAATAGTTTTATAAGCATTGTTTTTACAAGTGCATATGTTAAGAAAAACAAGTTCACATTACAAGAAACAAAAACAACCTCTTTTGTATTAGACAAGAAGAAAGTAGACAAATATAAATGTTGCAAATTATATAAGAATAGTACGGATATTAAAGAGTGTAGAAATTTTATGGTGTTTTGCCATTTTGTACCAAAATGACTCGTGATACACAACTTACAGAAATGGAAAAAAGAAAAATTTTAGATTTTACTTCCGAAAAAAGTAATTTCGGGAAAAAGAACGTCTAAAAGGAAGAAGTGATGGTGTCGTGTGAAATTAAAAAAAAGAAAACTCCGGAGCAACAGATAATCAGCATGGATGAAAACAAATTTTAAAGACCCATGAAATTATACTTGGAATTTGACAGCTTAAAATAAATAAGACAACTTTCAAAGAATATATAAATTTTCCAAATTTTACCAATTTTTGTTCTAAGGTTATATTTTCAGATAAAAAGAAATTTAACTTAGGCGGACCAAATGAGTTTAGTGAGTGTTGGAGGAATTTGCGTTCAGAGCCAAAATATAATATTTTTCAAAAAGAAATTTTGACTGTGGATCTCTGTTGATGTGGGCAGCTTTGCATTCTGGCTAAAATCTTGTTTTCCAGCAAGATAAAGCGGCCTGTCATTCATCTCATCTCACTTTGAGTTGGTTTGCTCAATAGTGTATCGCCCTTTTGGAGTGGTCATCAAGTTCTTCAGATCTCAGTATCATGGAGAACGTGTGGCGTGCATTGGGCCGAGCAGTTTATGGAGGAAAAAGTAGTAGTCAACAAAGGAAGAGTTGAAAGGTGTCATCCTTCATTCACGGAACTCTCTTCCCACGCAACTAATGCAAAAGTTATTTGGTTCAATGCCTAACAGGATCGTTGCAGTTGTTAAGAGAAATGGAAATGCCACAAATTACTATTGAGAGCAAATAAAAAAATATTTTAAAATAATTCCCAAAGTGTTCATACTTTTACATCTACTCTCCTCTTGCCTAATATACAAATGATGCTGTTTTTGTTGCTTGTCATGTAAAAATATTTTGTCTAAAATACAGTACAAAATATAAAATTATTGTGCGCTTATAATTATACAACGTGATGTATTAGCGTGTAAGATTCACAGCTGTGGTGTTTGATAGTATCACAGTTTCCTCTTTTCTGTGGTAACAAAAAAATGAGTGTTGTTGAATTTATTTTGGTTAATGTACCTTATTTTGTGAATCGTGAAACTTAAGTAATCGTTTATGAATACTGAAGTTCCTACTTAAGGGGTTACATGGGTTTCGTGGGCTCAAAAAATCGATTTTTTTATACTTATTAATTTCTACAACATCTCAAGAATACTTTCCTAAATTTTTAACACGATCCAAATAATAGTTTCGGAGATAAAGCCTTTGGAAGGTGTTAGCTCCGAGCCACTTTTATTGTTACTCAAAACTTTAAAAGCGTTTTTCTCGGAACCGTGTTTTCAAAGTCGGTTGCCAAATATTCTCGAAAACTACTCAACCGATCTTGATGAAAGTTTACACAGGTGTTCGAGATACAATTTACTCGTGCTTGAACGAAGGATTTTTTTTTTTCTATTACAACTTCCATTTTTTTGGAAAAATGTCTGCCAAAATTCCAATTTTTACTTTTTTTTCTTTCCTTCGTTCAAGCACGAGTTTATGGTCTTAACGAAAACACTTGTTTTTGTTTTTTCATTTTTGATGATCCTGTCAGGAGTTATGCTGACAACGCGGACGCACCTTTTTATCGAGAGGTTACCGTAAATGATGTCACAATGGAGGAGCTTTAATTTTTTTTTTTTTTTTTGAAAGTTTCAGAAATTATTCTTTAAATATGTGTCTATAGCACAGAAAAAAGTTTTAATTAAATAAATAATTTCTTACATAGAAAAAAAATATTGAAAATAGGCCTGTTTTTACGCGACGAAACCCATGTAACCCCTTAATAAAAAGAAATTATGGTAAACAATTTTTAATCATAAATACCTTTGCTTCTGTGTAATGCGAAACACAACTAAAAAATAGTTATGTTTCATATATGCAAGACTTTTTAACGCATTTTCGTTATATGTTGACGATGAAATTAATTTCGGATTAGGCGATTTATGTAGATCAAATTTAAGCTAATCTTTAGAATTTGGGCACAGTGTTTGCATGATGGTTCGACTCCCCACTTTGTTTGATTTTAGAGATGATTTCAACAAGTGACCTATCATAGCGTACCTCCTTCTATTAACTCCATACTCCTAGCAGAAAGTGTTGAGAACTTTTTACTTAATCTAATACATCCGAGATATTTTAAATGACATTTGCATCAATGTAAATTGAGTTAACCTTTATTATGTTACCTTCAGAATAAACCACTCTCTTACTTATTGCCATAAAATACTTTATTTAATGGTCCATTCAACCACTGATATATACATATATGTATAATCGTATATATGTAAGTGTCTTTAAAACAAAACATCTTAAGTTGTTGGCATTTTCTACCGCCCAATTCTTTATTCTGACATATCAACCATATTTAACGCGTACATTAGAAGGCGTAAGGTGTGCAAAATTGATATCAACCTCCTACGACCCCGACGTTTGTACGCATTTATTGGAAGCATTCAGCTCATTATTAACAGGAACAGCTACATAAAAAAATACGGCTAACGGCGTCATCGACACACCATTATCGGCCGCATCGACAAGTTCAGAGTCAGCCAGCAGCATACAGTCACACGTACCAATAGTGATGTCAATAGAATCGCATTAAGATGTTCATCAGCAAAACCACTGCCTTCATCATCATCGTCATTATTGTCTTCATCGCTCTCATCGACGTTGATGGCTCATCATTTACGCTATCAATGCAATTTCATGAATATTTTAATAGCTTCAACGGGGGTAGGGATAATGTAAAGTGAAATGCGATTGGGTGCCGTCAAGCCCACAAAGATAGCAATAACAAGTAAATAAAAAATGCGCAACAATAAAAAACCTTTAAGAACAACCTAAAGCATACTTTTATAAATGGGGTTGTGATTCCTTTTTCTCAGATGGGAGCACATTTTTTCTCAGCTCAAACAAAGACACATTTCTAAGAAAATAGTCTTAAATCGTTATGTAAATAAAATAAAGTATTCCTTTCTATGGATTTATTCACCTCACCGCTTTTATCCTGCACTTTGCGTGTTATCGTAAGCCAACCAATTTTGTTTACCCCATCCACCCACCCGTTCGATTGCGGCTTATTTTCAGAAAATTGAAACTTAACCGTTGTTCACGGGCGAAAGGTTGAAAAATTAAGAGTGCGGCAAGGAAAAGTATTTTTTTTGGTAAATGCAAAAAAACTCAAAGGAATGGAAAATTGTTTTCGAAGCGAATGACATCAATATAGAAGCTTACGCCAGGAGTAAGCATACATATGTACAAAAGTTTGTACGCAAATCAATCCGACGGTTTTCCCATTGCGAATGGCAGTAATTTCCTTTGGTACCATACAATGTTGGTCTTGCGCCAATTCGAAAAACCTTTTTAGTTGAATGGAAAATTTGTTTATCTGCCACTCAATTCACCCACCTCAACGGCTTTTCTACCACTGATTTCGCTTGTACGAGTACATGGACTTTCAATTTGAAATGGAGTTGGAGAGTTTAAAATTATTACCATAAACGTCAACGGTTCAATGAAAGTCCTTCAGCCTCGTTGTTTATTTGATATTGAATAAATCTGTTGTGCGATATTTGGCATTTGGTCTGTTCATTTTTATTCACATTTGAGTTTGCACAAATATATAATATAATACTTCCTATTTATTACATTTTAATTTTTTTGTTGGCTATTTAGGCCCGATACTAGCGTATTAAATCGGAGCTTCGTTTATTAAGGAACGAGTTCTGCTTTGCATTAGGTAGGCAATCGAGTAGGAAAGTCATCTCTATACAAATAAAATTTACCCTTTATAAATCTCTCATCACGCCCGTCTTACTGTAAGGCGCAAAAGCCTGGACCATAGCAATATCTAATGAGGCGTGTTGGAGTGTTCGAAAGAAAGATTCTGCGGAAAATTGCTGAGCCTTTGCACAATGGCGGCGACGAATATCGCAGGCATAGACATAGTGCAGCGAATAAAGATCTAGCGGTTTTGCTGACTAGCGGCATCCGAAAGGATCAAAGTCCTCCAGCTCTGGTACCTGCTAGTGGTAGCAGAGGAAGAGGAGGGATTATTTGGATTAGAAGAATCATGTTGTATCCAATTGGCGTCGGTTAGCACGGGAAAGAAACGACTGGCGCGATTTGTTAAGCTCAGCGACAGCATCGGCAACAGCGTCGGTCCTTTTTTCTTTCGAAATGAGGAATAAGCAGCCTTTACGGCGAATGGCGAGCGCTATCGGGTGAATCTTTGTTTCCAAAAATTAATCATCAAATGCTGTCGATGTTTAGCATTAGATTCCAACAAGACGGCATTCGTTCATTCATTATTCAAAAAATAAATACCATGATATTATATAACAGATAATAATAAAAAAAATTATACCATCAGTATTTCTGTTTTGTATTAAAATTTGAAGTTCTCGAGCTCTTAAAAAGAAACACCCGATACTTTTTGGGCGGATCAATGAGTCGTTGGTAATTAGGCGTTGCCACCTCAAATCCAACGTTTGGTTGTAAAAAATCATATTTTAAAATAACTCACCTAATTGTCTGGCTGATCTGTTAGTTTTGCTGTGAAAGCTGTTTGAAACATACGGCACGACTGACATAATAGGGAAAATTTAATCCTATGGGCTGATTAAACACTCTAAAACTCCATCCGGCAAACTAAGAAAAAGCTTTAAAGGTATTGTGAAAGCTTTTGCCACCGATATGACCACCACCATTGGTTTACTTAATTTCGGTACTATCGTGCTTAAACGAGTAACGCCAACTAATCTGTGGACACCAAATTGAGTTCATGAGACCAGAATTTATCCACATAATACGCGGTATGATATTGGATGAACGAAGGAACATGAATCGGGCATAGAATAAAGCGATCACCAGAGCATATTATGCAAAGCTGATGGATCGATTTGGCGTCGATTTGAAATAAAAGCGACCGTTGGAAAGTCCGTAGTCGCAATCAGAAGACATATGACAGTAGACTCGGAGTAGAGGGAACCCCAGATTGAGAGAACTACTCGATTGAGGGAGCCACAAAAATTCTTTCATTGAGTACTATATAGAGGGAACCTTCAATCTGAGAAGTTCTGAGAAGAGAAAACTTTTTTCTTTATAATTTCAGTTATGTTAAAATAAATGTACATATTTTCAGCATATACTTTACATACATACATTGTATACGTTGTCCAGTGTTAAGTGGTTCGACATAGGCCACTGTATGATGAGAATTTCTATGATGATATTTCTCTCAGAATTTCAAGGCAACAAATCGTTTCACAACAAAATTCCATACAGCATAAGT
>JAYXIM010022245.1:0-57368 GCA_037575425.1 Anastrepha fraterculus
GAAAGTACCTGGACAACATCAGTAATGTGATGAATAATACACTTAAAACGGTACACCAATGGACATCTCGCGCAGGGCTAAGGATAAATGCCGGAAAACGGACATGGTACTTTTTACCAGGAAGTACAAGGTTCCGACGTGGAACCTCCCGAAGCTAGGCAACAACGAACTACTTCTCAAAGATCATGCAAGGTATCTCGGAGTAATACTAGATAGTAAATTGCATAAATTGAGAAAAGGGTGAAAAAGGCCAGTAACGCGTGTAAAAGAATGCTGGGCGTTAGGAGTGCAGAACTATCATTTGTATGCTAACAGGTCATAATCTATTGGCTGCACATGCATACAAGATAGGGATTGCTAGCACGGACAAATGCAGGAAATGCTGAAAGGATGTTGAGGAAACTTTAGAACACCTTCTGTGAGTCTGTCCGGCATTATTAAAAACGCGTTTAAAATACCTGGGAGCTCCATTATCTGAGGGTATGGACGACGTCTCAAAAGCAAATCTCCCAGCTCTGCTTAGATTCGCCATAAGCGCTGACATCCTACATGATGTCTACTTTCGGTATTTATAGAGGTTGGTCTCCATCTGGTGTCGCTAGGCACCAAAAGGTCTATGCGTGGTTTATTGCCAACCAGGCTAACCTAACCTAACCTGAGCGACGTGCACGGATTTTATTCTTCACATCACTAACTTGCCCCAACAGTTCGAATTTTTCACCAATTTCTGTACTGCGGTCCGATAAGATGCTTCACGATGCCCGAAAATATTCGAGTTTCACGAACCGTCTCTGCCCAATTTTCACCATTTTTATAGTGAATTTTAATCATTTCAATGCGTTGTTTAAGTGTGTAGCATTACATTTTTATTAATGGTGTAGCTTCTACTTGTCAAATATTGAAAAAAAACTTGTTTCAAAACAACATCTACCGAAATAGCGGGCTATTCAAGTAACACCTGTTATTGAAAAACTCTTTACATGTGTACACTTTTAAGTGCTTGTAACAATCTAAAACAACAAGTCGTATGAACTTTACGAAGGCATTATGGAAAAATTCATTAACTGAACTGTAAAATATCCCTATGTGTAACAACATAACACATGGACTGAAAAGTCCCGGGCCTAACAAAGAAAACACGTTTTTTTTTCAAAATTAGCTTTATTCATGAACGTAATTTCCATGTGTGCGTGGGAGGAGTAGTTTTGCCACTGTTTTGATTGACTTGTGACACGGTGCGTTGTCTTGATGAAGCAAAACAGAGAGCAAACGCCGCACCCACTTTGAACAGGGCCTTCTCACAGTCAAATGCTCATGCAATATGAAGCCAACACGTTCTTTTGATATCTTTACGACGTCAGCTAACTCACGCAACTTCACTTTTTATTCAAGATAATTCAAAACGGTTTTTTTGGTTTTTTTGATGTTTTCTGGTATTACCGTTTCATTTGGATGTCTACTGCGTTATATCATCGGATAATCGGTGTTTCTACGACCACGTTTGAAGTCAACAAACCATTGTTTTATTGTATTTTATGATGGAGCGGAGTCCCTATAACACTTTTCAAGCCATTGTTTCACTTGAGCAGTATTTCCCCAGCAAGAAGCAATGTAAAATATCGCGATATTATTTTTGATCAATTGTTTGTAACTTACGAACTACTAAATAGAATGTCACGAAATTTGAAGAGCTGTCTTTTTAAGGTTAGTACTAACTGAGAAAGAGGTGAATGCAATAAAACTTGTGCAATCTATGTGTTAGGTCCAGGATTTTTCAACCCATGTGTTACATGTATATATGTATGTATGCATATATCTCAAGATAACTTTAATATTATATAAATATGTATAATATATGTATATGTTACATGTGCACTTAGTACATTCTCTCATATTACACTTTTATAGGTATATACATATGCAGCATTGGATGCATACTCGTATAAATATATACATTTTTATTGTAGATATGTGTTGTATTGCGACCAGTCAATATATGGCCACAAAATGAAGAACGTGCTGATTTAAGAAAAAATATATCAAACCATTAGAATAAAGTTGACATTTTTTGTTTGTTATTTAGTTCGATCTCCACACCTTGAAAATAAATTAAAAATTTTAAATGGTAAAATTTTGTCTCTAGATTTTATTAATTCAATCCTACATTTGGAGGGTCCCTCTTTTTCCACCATAGCAATAGTTTTTTGACAGATATGCAATTGTTATTAAAGAAATTTATTGAGTTTCATATTTGCAGTGAGTTTCGAACCCGAACCCACTGAATGGTAGTCAATCATAAGCCCACTCGGCTACGGATGCTGCCTATTTAGTCGTACATATACATATGTACATATATGTATAATGTATCGCCAATGCATTGCTCAAATTGTTCTGCACACGCGTGATTTATGTGGCATAACTTGTATAATTTCCTTAAGGCGTAATTATCTGCAAATTGCAAAGCTTTTCACATACCTACACCATTTTAATGCTTTTAATGTTCGAATACACGAACGTATCTTTTCCAAACTGAACATAAGTCTTCCTGCTGTCAATTAACTGAGCTTCCGCAAATGAGAATTTTCCCCCACCATGCGACTTAATTTATGGTATGCTAGTAAGGCAAATCCTTATAAAAACTCAGTATGTTTTTCTTTAGTTCATCCACTTTTACAAAAACCCCAGAAAAGATGTAAGATGTACTAGTGTGCGTGTCAAATGTATGTTAGCTGGTTCGGAATTTGCTTATTTTGAGCAATTATTTCTGCATTCATTTATATCTCTTTTAACAAGATTTTTTCTTATCCTTTAGTTACATCTATGTATATGGTACTTTCAGCTCATTTCTTTCTACCATTGTCTTTGTTATTATCGCCTTTGTTGCTGAATGCCAGAGAGGCAATTACGTCTGTGTATTCACAAATGTTCGCTGCATTGCTATCAATTAGCATCATTTCCTACTAAGCAACTATTACAAACTTTCTTATCCATGGCTCACACCTTGGTACGTACATGAACGCAATAGTATTACAAGTATTAAGATATACCTACATATAATACATATAAACGAATGAGCACAGTAAATTGTAACTGGTAGTAGTTTCCTATAGTTTTTGTGGATAACGCTGAGTCTGCTGCTGATAGACATCTCGGTGCCATATGATTTACAAGCCCGGCATATTTGTCAGCACATTCTGACTCA
This sequence comes from Anastrepha fraterculus, assembly GCA_037575425.1. Classification (NCBI taxonomy): domain Eukaryota; kingdom Metazoa; phylum Arthropoda; class Insecta; order Diptera; family Tephritidae; genus Anastrepha; species Anastrepha fraterculus. Next base: position 3,203 of record JAYXIM010022245.1, read on the forward strand.
TTTGTTGAGGGCGCCGCAAGCATTCTGAGTGTATAATAGAAAAATAAAAACGTTAAGGGGCCGTTTATTGCACAATAATAATAAATTTGAACATGAGAAAAACAGCGGAATTGCGTTGAAAATGTAACGCGTTAAATCGTATATAGACGAGCACACTAGCCGCTCGCTTATGTAAACTATTTCAAAAAAGCCATTTTCATTTTAGGGAATTTTTCATATACTATACATATAAGAGATGGAATTTATGAACTTATCTACCGTTTCACCCTAGACAATATTTTCGTAATACACATAAGATGGCATGCAGTGGCTGAGGGCTTATTTCGCGCAATTCATTACGAGTATTTCAAAGAAAATGTATCTCAATTTTCATTTAAGTTGCATTTTCAAACAAATGAGATGTACATTTAAAGATATGTATTGCAATTTTACACCCTAACAAATGCGCCTAAAGTAACTTCAATTTAAGAAAAATATTTACAACAAAAACCAAATGCAGCGTAATACGACCTTACTACAGCTTTCTAAACTACTGAAATACCAGAATATTATACTTTGCTCCTGCCCAAATTACGTTGTTCACTAATCTGTAGCCCTTACTTCGCTGTCAGGTATAAATTCTTCGATAAGTGAATGTTTTCTAATTCTTTACTACTATATACCAAGGAATCAAAAATTTAGTGCACTTATTTTTGACTTGTAGATTTGGGAGTAGTGTTCTTGGACTCGGATGTTTATTTTTTAGTATCTGCTCATTGGATCCACAAATATTACCTTTTTGATTGTCCCTTTGCTAATGCTATAAAGTTTTTGAAAAGCTCACATGTCGATACTTGCTTGCACTAAAATCTGTTGCCACAAAAGTAGGCCAGGATTGATATATGCGCGCTAGATTCAACCAGTGGAATAGCAAAATATCGGTGAAGGCACAGAAGGCAGATTTTGTCGCTCAGTGACTATCTATTTGTACAAATTAGTTCGGCACATTTTGCGCAGTTTGGTACTCATGACTTTTCAATGTAACTGACACTATCGTGCGCACGGACGAACATAACTTAATCGCCTATTCTTATCATTTAAAGCGTTTTGGTATATATGTGCCTACACCTTTCTCGATTCAACTTGCATACGACTTACATATAACCGTTACTGTTGAGATTCTTATAATCAATAATATTATTATCACATTCATAGCTAGATTTTCCATAATTACGATTCATATAAATGACGTAACTTTTATCTGATCTTATCGATGTTTTATTATTGCTTTTAAAGGATTTTCTAATAAGAGGTGTTATTTCGATATTCAAAGAAAAATGTTTACTTCATTATAAAGAGGAAGGTATGCCGTTAATAGCGGAAAAGAACATCAGGCAAATGACCACCACATCCACGCTTACAGGACAATATCCTTTTCATTAAATTTTTCATAACCGAATTTCTAGGTGGCTGCCCTATGTCCTCGATAGCCGCACGAACTCCATCTTTGAGGTCTTGAATCGACCCTGGGCTGTTGGCGTAGACCTGCTCTTTCACGAGGCCCCAAAGAAAAACATCACAAGGCGTTAAATCACAAGATCTCGGTGGCCAATTGTGAACACCTCTTCGAGAGATAACACGGTCCGGAAACTTTTCCCGTAAAATATCAATGGTTTCGTTGCTTGTGTGGCACGTAGCGCCTTTTTGTTGAAAATAAACGTTGTCCAGATCAATACCATCCAATTCCGGCCATAAAAAAATCGTTAATCATCTCTCCTGTTTAACACCTAACAGATATAGCACTATCATTGTTACACAATTTTTTGCCACATTCCTGCAAGTATTTGATCCGATCGCCTTGGTCATTAGATTTTCCAGGCACAGCTGTCCACTTAGAAGTGCTTCAAGCGTTAGGCGCTCCTCTCGGAAATGATGATGAAAGGTGGTAAGGTTATTTATACTTTGTTCTACCAGTTTAGAGATTGTTGTATATGAATCCAGTGCCTGGATTGCAAGTTAGATATACGAAAGAATAGCGACATTGCCCTTAAAAGAGAAATCTGCGATTAGTAAACTGTGTACAAGCTTCCCCAATTGCCAATACATCCGCCTGGAAGACACCGCAGGCATTACGAAGACGTACAGATTTCGACTCTTCGCCTGCTACAACACATATCTCCAATCGTCTCGGTTGACTGAAATACCAAAAAGCTTGGATCTTCATCTACATTGTCAATCCATCTGAGTGGCGAGCAGTGCGGCCCCTCCTTCTATGTCTGTGGCCCTTTCCAACGAGTATTTGTTGGGGCGTCAGTTTTCTGATAATTATTGTGGTTATTACAGACGAGTGCACGTACAGTTTTTGAGTTCATGATTATAGCACTTCCGCTAGTTTAGTTTTGACTTCATTTATTTTTAAGCCCATATTTTTTGTTGCAATTTCTATGCCTTCAAAGGCTTCTTTTAAACTAGGCAGCGATGCAATAATGTGTATGTCGTCCACGTAAGCCAGCGACTGAACCTACTTAAAAAAGTAGTTACCTTTGTGTTTACGCCTGAATCCCTGATAACCTTTTCAAGGGCAATATTAAAGAGTAGACATTAGAATCCATTCCCTCGCCGGAGTCCGCTCAAATCGTTTTGACAGCGTCACGCATATTATCTTATCGGGAATACTGAGTTCGGCCATCGCTGAGAAGAGCTGGTTTAGAATTATGTTGTCGTAAGCTGTTTTGAAATCTATGAAAAGATGATATGTCTTATTTTCCAATATCCGCCTTAGCACGAAATTTCAATATAAAAGTATTTTCGAAGATCGAGATATCGAAGAATTTGTAAACGAGCCCAATATCAATGTAAGTGATCCCGAGCAAAATATGATACAAAGACAAACTTTAGCTAATTGGTCGTTGTCCAGCGAGTTCATACGTAGGTACCTATAGTAAAAATATATATATGTATGCATGAATATGTCTCACAGAAAATCGCACTTGTTATTTGCGAGTGACTTTTTGGGCGAAGCAATAATAATCTTTCTTCCTTTATTTGCAGTAGTTGGAACTATATTACTAAGACTTTCCTTCCATCTCCGCACTCTCCTACTTAGTTTTGACCAGGGGCATATGTCTTATTTTTTTTTTGGTTAATCGTTTCAAGGACCGATCTATATAAAGGGTGATCAGATCAACAATCTTTACAAATCGTTGTTGTTGTTGCTGTACTGTAGTATGAAAATTTACACTTCGTGAAAAGTGTCCATCGAGCGTTCAGTCCAGGAGTTTCGTTCAACAATGAGGCGCATTTTTGGCTTAGTGGTTACGGCAATAAGCAAAATTGCCGTATTTGGGTTGCAGAGCAACTCGAAGCCGCTCAGGAACAACCATTACATCCATTGAAATCAACCGTTTGGTGCGGCTATGGGCTGGAGGAATCATCTGTCCATATTTCTTCAAAAACGAGGCCGGCGCCAATGTAACAGTGAATGGCGAACGCTATCGCACCATGATAAAACGACTTTTTGAAGGCGGAAATTCAAGCCCATTTTGAGGCATTAGAAGACAACATTACTAAATTTATTCACGAGATACCGACCGAAGTCCTCCATAGAGTCATTCAAAATGACGCAGTTGTGCCAACATTTGAAAGGGGATATCTCTAAAAATTATATGCCATGAACGGTTCTACAAAAAAATAATAAAGATTGCCCAATCAATTTGAGTTTTCGTTGTTTCATTTCAATTTGTTGGGTGTTTGGTCGAGCTCCTCCTCTGAAAACTCAAATGTTATGCGTGTTGAAGTTTTTCCACAAATGGAAGGGCTTTTTCATAGCAGAATATCAATAGCAACTTTTTCCATTCGGATTCATCTTTAACTGGATGGCCAACGTTATTCATTTCGAGCGTCACCAGAAGAGCGCGACGTTCTCCTTATTTTCCCGTACAAAGCTTCAGGCTGTGTCACGCTGGCTGCTGCAGCATTGCTTAAGAGGAATCGTATTTAACTCTGTTAATTATTTTACTTCTGAAATTATTTAGTATATTTAGTTATAAAATATTAATATTTTTGGTGTTAACTTCAAATAAAGGATGCAGAGCTCCACCAGTGCTTTGAATAATTTTTTTCATATTCAATTAAAGTTATGAGTATTGTTTGCATTCTAGATATGTATGTGCGTATGCACATCGGAAACCAGCTACATATATGTTTACTTATTCAAATGTATGGTGGTGGCCGTTATTATGGCTTTCCAGACGAGTATCTAATTTTTTCGCATTGAAACTTTTGTTTAGATAATACAATATTAATGCACCAACAATTTTTATTTCCATGACCGATGCTTGCAACTAATGGCGATTTAAGTGCGTATGGTGAGTATCTAAATGCGTAAGTATATACGCATAAAATTATTAGCAAATTAGAAAACTCGTTAACCAAAAATATTTGTTTTTCCTTTTTCATTTGCACTCGAACTAACCACTAATTATATTTTATCAGTGTGTGCACATAGCAAATTCACTAATTTAGTATTCAGGCAAAAGGTCAAACAAATCTGAGGGAGAAATAACAAAATAAACAAAAGCCACTTTGTTAGATATAAATGGTTTGCGGATGGGAAACATTTTCGCATTTCATTGAAACGCTGTAGATTAAATTGGAAAATAATTAATGTATCCATAGGAGTCGTAAAATAATTTCTGAATATTCTGTAAAGTCACTTGGTTAATTTAATATGACTCAATATATTTCGGACTTACTGATAGAAAATTGATAAATAATATTACTCCTGTGGAATTATGAATTCAAATACTACCGACTAAGATTTTTATAGTCATAGTCCATAAAAATCGACTTTAGTCAGAAATAGGCTAAAATGAAGGAACTGGTTTTATTTTTAGTATTTTTATAGTCAGCCTTTAGTCTAGTATATTTTGCTTACTGAAAATGACTTTGTTAATTAGTAAATATACTGGAGTGACAGCGCTCTAAAATAGCGATGCTTTTTGGAAAGAAAAACATCGTAATTCAACTGATGTATATAATATATTTGTATGAGTAACTGCAGTAGGCGAATGGAGGAGGAGTTCCAAGTATACGTATTATGGCATGACCGGGAAAATCTCGCATTAACATTTAAACGTTTGAGATTAGAGTCACACATCTGTAAGCAAATGCGGCATAAGAGTTTAAGTTATGATTTGTGATTTGTACGTTCATTGAATCACACCCATGATGATGTACTTAGGCTTCCGCGTGCAAGACCGGCGCGAGAAATGCAATGTGTGTGCAATCAATTGCATCGATGGCACAATCAAAAGGTTGCCGTGCCGTAGAAATAAATAAACATAGCGTCCGTTACCCTGAGTATTGAACGCCTTATGGAAGATTGGTTCATTTGTATAATTATAGTACTTCCTTACTTGGATTTCAGCGGCTCAGTTTCTTCTCAAGATGAGGACTAATTCTGCCTAAAGTTGTTGTTAAGTGGTCAACGGCCAACTCCAATGGACAGTCCACAAATCGCAGAGAAAAACTTTTCGATAAACCGGTCCTTGTTGAAGCAAGAGGTTCTTTCAGCATCAATTCCAAGAAACTGGAACGCCATTGTACTTCGCTAGAAAAATTTATATTTATGCCATATTTTGCTAATACATACATAGTTATTTTTATTAAAACTTCCTTACCGATAGATTTTCGCTTGGTTTTTTTTATTGAAAATGCTAACCAATTTTATAGTTACACTTTCCTACTTAAAAATGCTCGTACAGGGTCCGGCACTCGAAGTGTAACCAACTTCAGATCACTCGCGCAGCTGATACACGAGCATCAGCTGTCTGTTAGTTGACTAAATGACAGACCAGAGTATTGTTTGTATGCGCGCGGAAACATTTTGCCGAGAGTAAACGCAAAAAAAGAAAATCAGTAATGGATTTCAAACGTAATAGTGTGATTTCATTATATTTGATTGGAAAATCACAACCAGCGATTGTTCGTGAGCTCGAGCACTTAAAATAAATAAAGTTTTTGTTTATCGCACCATTACAACGATACTGGTAGCATCGCGAAACGTCATGGAGGTGGTCATCAAGAGACTGCAACGTCAAGTGAAATGCTTCAAAAAGGGAAGAAGCGACTTGAGCGAAATCTCCGACGAAGTTCCAATCAAATGGCGAAAGACCTGAAAATATCCGCCGCATACTGAAAAATGATCTCAAAGTCAATCCTTAATAGAACCAAAAGGAGCATGATCTCTCACCAAAGCAACAACAATTCAATTTTTCAAATTGAGCAATTCGTAAACTCCCAAAACGATAGGGTTTATTTGACCGACCGTTCATACGAGATGGATTGGCCAGCAGGAGGTAGTGCCCGTCACAGATAATGGTTTGGGCCGTTGTAACCGCAGATAGGCGCTCTCCAATCGTTTTCATCAAGCCTGACGTCAAGGTAAATGCGAAATATTATCGGAAAAGTATTCTGGAGGTTGCTTTGAAGCTATGGGCAGACAAACATTTCAGTAGCAGACCATGGACGCTTTAACAGGACTCGGCACCGTCTCACAAAGCTCGAGTGAACCAAGAATGGCTAAAAACCAACGTTCTGAGAAACGCTGAGAAAAGCCAGTGTCCGCAAGTGGGCCACAATAGCTGGAAGTCACATTCGGGCAGCTTGCGATTCGTTTCTGGACCATCTCAACGCCATAGTCAAGGCAAAAGGTGGTCATATCGAGCAAAAGTAAATTGATTCTTAATTTTGTATTATTTTCACACATTTTTTACTTTGAATGGAATAGAAGTAATTTTCCAAGCTAAATTTATGGCCTTTTTAATTGGTTACACTTCGGGTGCCGGACCCTATAGTAGGCTATCGACAATTGTCGTTCAAAAACTGTCAACGTTAACTACAAAAATCGACAAAATTTAGCTCGAGCATTGTAAATAACGAAAATTAATCCATAAGTTCTTGGAATATATATTCAAGTTCATTCCTCAAAAGTGATATTATCATCTTCAAAATACTCCCCAACTACATTTCTGGAACTTTATATTCGGTATAGTTAAAACACCGAAGTGGTTCCCCGTAGTGGTGTTTTGACTCGATCAAACACGAAAAACTCTCAGGGAGCCATATCAGATGAATCCGATGGCTGTTGGATGGAATTGTTTCGCTCTTAGTAAAAAATTCATCAACGTCTCTATGGGGCGATGCGACGCCGCGTTATCTTGGTGCAAAATCCCTGAGTTACTTTCCCACAAATCCTTTCGTTTTAGGGGAGGTGTCCTTATTAACTTATTAACTGTTTGACCTTCTGGCAAAAAATCGTGGTTAGCAATATCATAGTAATCCTTAAAAAACGTGCGCATCGCTTTCATTTACATAGTTTCAGCTTTGGAAATCTTCTCCTTGGGGATATCAACGCGGTCATGTTTTTGCATGAAATTTAGGTTTTTCGGATAATCAACTTTGCAGCAACACGGCGCAAACCGAAATCATTAACTTTAAGTAGAATGTCCTAAACGAATCCATAAGCAATGTTCAAATACTCTACTCTACTCTACGTTCGTCATCATTGATGTAAACAATTTCCCATGTCTAAGGTTCTCATATCTTTCAATCCATTTTTAACGCAAAATTTATTACAAACTCGTTCTTGCAAATTCAAGTCCATTTTTAGAACTGTAAAAAATCGAAAACACGTGCAGAAGTAGATTTACTCAAGACTGAGTAATAAATGTCCAGCAATGGCGATAAAAATTTAGGAGGAATGTTAATCACAAATGGCAACCTAACAGAGCTCCAATCAGAGCGTCAAGTGGCGGTTGTATTTGCAGAGAAGGAGATATTTATTAGTGCGGGGAGAATTCAGTTATTATAATACAAAAAGATAATTTTCCTGGTTGTACTAAAATAAAGTTCAGGCATTCGTCAAGTACTCGTATATATTTAATTGTTAAAGGTGTTGATGGGTAGTGCTTACAGGAATGGAGCTATTGAGAAAATGCGAACGGGTGGCAATCGTGTATCCTCGGCGAAGGCGAACAATTGGTTAGTAATCGGCAAGTAGGTTTATTATTAGGTTTGGACATGTTTGGATTACATATCGTGGACGGTTCTTCAAGTCCCCATATTTGCTCCATATTGGTGATGGGATACAAGATTGTGTCCAAATTTTTTCCGAGGTAAAATGTATTCAATACATTCAATCCCCGTTGGTTGCAATTTAGATTTACAAGAATAATGATTGCTATGCCTTCCAAGAAGTTTCTTTGCTGCAGATCAGATAATATTGTTTCATATAGCGTGACGGCCGCCGTAGCAGAATTGTTGGCGCGTGACTATCATTCGGAATTCGGAGAACGTTGATTCGAGCTCCCGTGAAACATCAAATTTAAGAAAAAGTTTTTTTTTCTAATAGCGGTCCCCCCTTGGCAGGCAATGGCAAACCTCCGAGTGTATTTCTGCCATGAAAAAACTCCTCATAAAAACATCTGCCGTTCGGAGTCGGCTTAAAACGCCTGGCTGTAAATGTAATTAATAATTTTTTTTATCAATTACACCCAATAACTTAAGGTTGTTAGTATTTACAATGAGAGTATCATAATACGATAATATGAAGTAATTACATTTTTGTGTTTTCGGCAAAGAAAGTTGATAAAGTTATAGTACACTTTACTTTTACATAACATGGATTCCGATATGATCAAAGCCATTTTCAAACTCAATGCTTAGCACTGCGTTGTAATTTATATTAGAGAAAGTAGAATAAACATAGTTTTCGTAATGGTGCCTTGGTCTTCCTTGAATGCTACTTGTTGTGAGGTTATCAAAGGTGCAATTTATGACTTATTTAGAGTCATCATTGGAGCTTATTACTTGTAATATGTCACATTTTCACCTAAACGGACACGTTAACATGCAAAACTGCGTTATTAGCACTCACCACGTGCTTGATGTGCTCTTTGGGCTGACCGAATCAGCGGTCCGTACTTCTTCGAAAATAATACGGGTAACGCAGTTGCTGTGAACTCTATCGTGACATGATGACTTGATGATGATAACTAAAACAGTTTATGGGCTAATTTAGATGATATGGGCTTGGACATCCACAAAGGACTGCGTCACACGTATGCAACGCAGAAAAAATTGCCCTATTAGATTTTTACTTGCGTACATAAGTACTGAAGCAAGCGTGACCTACCTCATGACACATCGTATTCTGATATCTAAACTCAATACTTCAAGCGATGGATCGGTTCGTGATTTTCATTTCATGTTGCCCGCCGCCAAATAAACATAAAAAAAATAATTGCCGTGGACTACGAAATCTCAAAACAAATGACAAAAATCGTCATCTTCGCTACACTCATGCGGCCGATTACAAGAGAAACAAAAATGTTAGAACATTTAACCTGTTGCAAACCACAGGTCGATCTATTCGAATTTTAACCGATTATTATAATTTTTTGCGTGCCTGTGGCCCGCCAAGAAATGCAAAACCAATTATGATCTAAATGGCACGCACATACATAGATATTTGCATGAACGAAAGTATACCTGACGTCATGACATATGCTTATATGTATGTAAACACTTGTATTCTGTAATTCGAACAAAACTATAGCGCTCTTCGATTCGCCATCCATTATCTAATCAACCAGCATAAATAAACATACGTTTCCAACATTGGAAAGGTCATCCAAAAAGCTCTTAAAGAGTATTAGTAAGACTGCTTGTTTTTGGTTTTAGTCTATAGCCAGCAACAACATTGAGAAGAATGAGAACACACGGTGCCCTTCTCCGTCGATCTCCCTACCAAAAGTTCCAAGTTGGCGTATCTGATCACAGTCTACTGAGACCTGTTTAATATCAGAACAGAGAGTTGGCAGCATTGAATAAATACTGTTTTATGAGTTAAGAATGTCCGGTGGAGGAATACGATTTTAATTTAAATATTATCCCTAAACGTACGTTGTTTAATAACGATGTGGCAGGGGACGGTTGAACAACGTTCGTTCGCCATCGAAGAGTATTTCAAGGCCAATTATCCGTGATAAACTGCTCGTCGCAGATTTTGTTCACGTTCGAATATTCCACGTTTACGTGATGAAATAAATGGCACGCACATACATAGATATTTGCATGAACGAAAGTATACCTGACGTCATGACATATGCTTATATGTATGTAAACACTTGTATTCTGTAATTCGAACAAAACTATAGCGCTCTTCGATTCGCCATCCATTATCTAATCAACCAGCATAAATAAACATACGTTGCCATCATTGGAAAGGTCATCCAAAAAGCTCTTAAAGAGTATTAGTAAGACTGCTTGTTTTTGGTTTTAGTCTATAGCCAGCAACAACATTGAGAAGAATGAGAACACACGGTGCCCTTCTCCGTCGATCTCCCTACCAAAAGTTCCAAGTTGGCGTATCTGATCACAGTCTACTGAGACCTGTTTAATATCAGAACAGAGAGTTGGCAGCATTGAATAAATACTGTTTTATGAGTTAAGAATGTCCGGTGGAGGAATACGATTTTAATTTAAATATTATCCCTAAACGTACGTTGTTTAATCACGATGTGGCAGGGGACGGTTGAACAACGTTCGTTCGCCATCGAAGAGTATTTCAAGGCCAATTATCCGTGATAAACTGCTCGTCGCAGATTTTGTTCACGTTCGAATATTCCACGTTTACGTGATGAAATATTGAGAAAGTGTCTTACACTTCACCTCTTCAAAATTTAAATCGTGTAAGCGCTTAAGCCTAAGATGAAGCGATATCGTATGGTAAACAATATCTTTTGGAGCGATGAAGCTCATTTTCATTTAAATTGAAGTGCAAATAAGCAAACCTGTCATTATTGATTACTTAAAGGACAGAACCCTCTATAAAACATCAACATCATTTGAAAGTTGTCGAGGGCAAGCAATTTTTGTGGACGCTGTCTCTTATCGGTACACACAGATGCCGATTATTTCCTGTCAATAATGAGAGAACGTCTTTCCTTCAGTACATATACATGGTTTGAGCAAGATGGCGCCACGCCGCACACGGCTAGAGAAACTATAACGACTACTGTGTGATTTCTTCCTTAACAAGCTAATAAGCCGTTTGGGTAACATATCATTACCACCCAGGTAGCCTGTTCTTACTCCTATGAACAGTTTTATGCGTTCTTTCAATGTTAATATTCTAAGTTTTGCGATAGCAAAATCAATATCCATTCAAAGAGACGCAGTGGCCATGATTCCTTTTGTCGCGACGACGCTGAACAGTCTAAAATATTGTATGACACAGCAAAGCGCATAGCTCTGGGAGCAAATACATTTATTCAAAAAAGAGCGCAATACTCACGCGCTTTATCCGTACATTTGCCAATTTTACTCGACATATGCAAAAGTGTAATGGAGTGAAAAAATGCCCCAAACCCCGATGGTCATATACAAGTTTTTGGAAGCTTAAAATGACTTAAAATTAACCGATTTGAATACGAAAATTCGCAATTTAGAAAGAAAAATATTCAAGAAAGGCATTCCTAAGAGAAAATTTGGCGCATCAAATTACTTTAATGGTATATGAACACATTGAAAGACTAAATAGACAAGAACTTAGTAGGGTGCTTTGCGAAATTCGGACACAATTGGTTCGATGGTTACTGTGCCAGTCAAGGAGAGGTATTTGGTCCAGCTTCTGCTCTAACTTATGATGTAAGTTTCCTATATCTCTTTCTAATGTCAGTGAAGTGTTATATTCGAGGATATCGGTGTTTTAAATTAAACGATAAGTAAATATATCAGTTCAGAACTGGCGCATTTTCCTTCGGAATATACAGAAATAAAAAAGTCATTTCGTCCTTTATTGAACTTTCGTGCCCAGTATTGGCAGCATTCGCTGCTCACTTACTGCTTACTTGGGTGCACTAATGAATAAAAAACTTATCTTTAATTTTCTCTATCAAAAACAGAAGAGTGAAGGCTTGGCTTTGTGCATGGGACTGCTTTTACGTATAGTACAAATATTGACTTTGGAACCTTTTGTAGTAAAAGTTTACTTTTAATTTTGGCAAAAATTGTAAAGATAACAGCACTTAAGCGTGCATGTGTATGAATTTGTAAGAATGCACAGAAACACTATCCCTGCAAGACAGCTGAGTATCAAATAAGTGCTTATATTGCAATTATCATTGATTACAAAAGTGCTTAGCAGACTACTCGTTTTTGTTCTGGGCCCCAGTATATGACGTCGCATGACGTTGAGATGTTATATCGCTTTTCTTCTTACAGCAATTCGATATAAGTTAAAAAATATCTGTATTGCTCAGAATTTTTATGCTTATAATGTAATTACTGCTGACTACAGAATTGCTCATTGTGTCTTGTAGGGATGTTGCATTGCCATTTCAGCTGGGTGCAAAAGTGTTTGCATCGCCATCGTGTGTAGAGTACTTGACAAATATTTCGAGTGTGCGAGTCTCTTTTTTAATAAAACTTTGTGCAAATATATATTACTATGAGAAAATTATTAGGATGAAATCTATGATAAAGTAGTTTGCTTAATAAAAGTAAAATACTTTGAGTAAGCAACAAAATACAAGGATGAAAGAAGGGGTTGTCTAACCACATAACCTGCAAATAAGCGGATATCCATATAAAATATGTGTTTACTAAAAGGTCACAGAGTCATATGAAAATCGTTTTTGGGTTCCTGCGTAAGTATTCTTGTCGGTGAGCCTGTTAGCTTTCGTTATCAACATTATTAGAGTAGCAAGCAGGCGAGAGCCCACAGTGATGCGAACTGAACAAAATATCTAAACAAAGGGTGATGTTGGTTAAAAAAAAACAAATATGGCAATTAGAACTGATACTTAGCTTAAAATATAGCAGAAAAATATTAATTTTTCCTTATCCTCAAAATGAAAACTTCAAAAGTAATTTTACTTAACCAATGGCGGCTGCCTTAGCCGAATGGGTTGGTGTGTAACTAACATTCGGAAGTCGGAGGCATCGTAGGTTCGAATCTCCGTGAAACACAAAACTGAAGAAAAAGTGTTTTCTAATAGCGGTCGCGCCTCGGCAGGCAATGGCAAACCTCCGAGTGTATTTCTGCCATGAAAAAGCTCCTCATAAAAAAAATATCTGCCGTTCGGAGTCTGCTTGAAACTTTAGGCCTTTCCATTTGTGGAATAACATTAAGACGCACGCCACAAATAGAAGGAGGAGCTCGGCCAAATACCCAGAAAAAGGTGTACGCGCGAATTATATATATAATATATGTATGTATATGTATATATACATATACATATCTTTTTTTCGTTTTGTTTAGAATAAAAATTGTTATGCTATGCAATATTTTAAGCTGATTAGCGCCGACCCGAATAACAAATCAGCTGCTACGTCTGCGCCTGTGATCGTATTTTGTTTTTGTAATCACAAGGCTGAAATTTTGAGCTTTGGATGATATACTATAGTATGCATGTAGACATAAAGAGAATGCGATTTTAAATACTCTTTTGTTCTTCTGGCGGATAACCCTAAAGTCATGCAATCCATGATTAATAACCTGGAGAAATACTGCGCCGAATGGAATACGGAAGTAAACCCAAATAAATCCGAGATGATGGTCTTTAGAAGAGGTGGACGACTTTCTCAGGCAGAAAAATGGTGGTACCAAGATGAAGAAATTAAATTGGTGGCGGAATATAAATATCTTGGTGTCATTCTTACACCCAAAATGGCATTCGGCAAGCACGTAGAAACCACAAATACTTCAGCAAAAGCTAGTATTAATTGCATATGGAACGATTTTTTAGCGAAAACATAGATTTTATTTAAATCAAAATGGAATCTGTTCCAAGCAGTACAAACCTACGTAGCGCAAGTTTGGGGGTATGCCTTATTCGATGAAGTAAATATACTTCAATGTTTCTTCACTAAAAGAATCATCAAACTACCCGACTTCACTCCGAATTATGCAATAACACTAGAAGCTAATTTAGAAGATAGCCACATTTATTCTTTAGAGCTACACATGAAGTATATCTGGAAAACCATTTATAAATACAATTGCAACAGACTCCCACACAAACTAACACAAGGCATCTTAAGTAAAAATTGGTTTGGCTTAAGCATCTGAACGACATGGGAATGGAGTTTGGTCTGAAGTTTGAAGAAAACATCACCGCTACAGACTGGAATGATCGTTGTGTGCAACTTCTTACTAAAATGGAAACAAAAGATCCCTACATGGCAAGGCAAAAAGCACAGTCAAGCGCTACGCAAATTTACAAATATGGAGACTACTCAAAAGGGGAATCATATATTAAAGAAGATATGCGACTAGCTGACATTACGACAATTTTCAAGGCAAGATGTGGTTTACTGAAGCTAAATGCAACTATGTATGGAAATGCTCAGAAAATATGCACCCTCTGCGATTTAAATGAGGAAGAAGATATGCAGCACTTCTAAGGAAGATGCCCGGTACTGAAGGAGATCAGAACAAGATACCTAAACGCAGCAAATCTTAATGAAGCAGAAATAATAGATATACTTAATGGCCACAATTGGAAAAGACTAAATTGCTTGCTTTATATACTCAGCTTTACGCTACAGAGATTTTTTTATTGCAGAGTATAATTTTTGATTAATTTTTGAGCTGTAACAGACAACATTGTTATTGCCACAAATTTATTATTTCTTTCTTTATGTATTTATATAGGTATGTAAATGAATTATTGTATAAGTTATTGAAATGTAAGATGCAATATTTATAAATAAATAAAGAATTACTACTACTACTTTTTTAAAAAGTGCGGCAAGATTTTTTTGCTCAAAATACGGCTCTTCACAATTATATGCGAAAAATTACACAATCTAAATGTCCACCTTGATGACGTCAATACGTAAAATGCGCCAAACAGTCGATTCATGAATGCTTAATTGATGAGAACGCCGAGATTTGATGTTGAAGCTCGTTCAGCAACACTTTGCGCTAAAGCAGCAACATTCTCAACAGAACGTACAGTTTTTGGTCTGTCAGTCCCTTTTCTATCCTTGCCAAAACCAGTCTCTTGAAATCTTGTCATCAACCGTTAAATTGTCAACTCATTTGGACCATTATTTCCACCAAAAACATCACAACATATAACATTTTGCGCTATATTGTCTTTAAAGATCGACCATTTTCAGAATAAGTGTGAATAATTTTACCGCATTGTTTTATCGTGAAAAATTGAACATTTGTCTGTTTGACCAATGTCAGAGATGACATAAAAAAGGCACCGTCTAGGAATTATTCACTACTGACACCTACAGGGGTCACACAATTATTCGTACACCCTGCGTAGGACGTAAAAAACTTCAGCTTTGCGGAAAATATTTGCTATGACAATATATTTCTTTTGGGTCACTGTAAGATTGTTATATTCCTAATGAATTGCCTTGAACAAAACTCCCGTTATTTGAACTCACACTGAAGGGTTCCAAACAAAGCAGGCAGACGTAGCAAAATGATGCAAAACATTTATTCGTGCACTTTTAACTCATGATATTGTTGATGCAAAAGTAACAGTAAAAATCGTTTGTGCTTTTACTAATATTGCTAAAAACGAAATAATATTGGTGTGCATTATATCTCGATTGAAAGTGACAAAATGGGACGAAATCCGGATTTAGCATTAGTAATGCGTAGTGTTATTGGTAATTACGTTAATACTGGTAAATTGGAAGCCAATCACCACTAAGCCGGAAGGCGAAAAATATTGAATCCATGTGAGGAAAGCATCAGTCGCGCAAAATTCCGCGTTTTCAAAGTTTTTTTAATTTGGTTACTGGTTTCCTAGGCTTCTAAGAAAAATGTGTTAATTCGTATACATACACGCATGTAAAGGGTTATCTGGGCCTGGGCTGTTGGCGTAGACCTTCTCTTTCACGTGGCCTCAAAGAAAAAAGTCACAAGGTGTTAAATCACAAGATCTCGGTGGCCAATTGTGATCATCTCTTCGAGATATAAGACGGTCCGGAAACTTTTCACGTAAAAGATCAATGGTTTCGTTGCTTGTGTAGCACATAGCGCCGTCTTGTTGAAAATAAACGTTGTCCAGATCAATATCATCCAATTCCGGCCATAAAAAATCGTTTATCATCTCTCGATAGCGCAATCCTATTCAAAATAACACCTGCTATTGGAAAGCCTATAGTTATGAAAAACTATTGTTATTTTTCCGGCACTTTATCTTATGCTGGAAAGTCTTCACCACAAAATAAAATTTTAGCTTGAACATACTTTTTTCTCCAATAATGATATTCAAAGCAAATTATAATAACAAAAAGCAAAAACAAGAAGGAAAGTTGCCAAAGTAAATTCTGAAGGCACCCTGGAACAGAGGTAATTCAGGAATAACTTGAACAGCTTCAATTTCCAACGTTTTGAAGGTACCTGCTTCGATGCCGGAGTACATCTGCATCGACGTGTCTGATTTCTTCATATAAATCGCGAAGGATTTGCCTCCTTCTCCAATCTGTTTTAGATGCATCTCTGAGGTATAGAAATCTTTAATGAAGAGAAGAGTTGGTGATAGATAGTCGGCGATGGTTTACCAAATGATGGTTGGTGAGGAATAATTTTGCTGTGAGTAATCTTGCCGTATTGAGGTTCAACTTCCTATTTATTTGAGCCTGACCGACTAATATCAGATGTGGATTTGATGTAAGGGTCTATTAGTAATAGATGGTGGAGTAAGTTGAGTGCATCGTTTAGCTAGTGCAGGTTACCAAGTGAGAGATCCGTACGTAAGAATAGACCCCTCAATTGTAGAGTGAAATTTTTAATTGGGGACTGCATATCTTACCCAGTACTCTTTTGCAAGTATACAGCGTTAGATTTACTTTTCAAGCTTTATATTCAATATTGCATTGCCAGTCTTACACCATTTAGCTTGGGGAAGTTCAAGCCCGGTACCTTGATCTTAATAGTGAAGAGCATAACCTCAGTTTTCTTGGTATTTACAATTAGATCATAGCTTGCAGTCCAATCAGAAATCTTGAAAATTCTGCATTATAATTCCTATGGCACCTCAGGGGAATATTAAAATAAATGCGTTCTATTGTAGTTAGAATGAAGAATTAATATCTCCACGATTATGTCGAAAACAAATTTAAGCGAGGGTAAAGTCCTAGTAGCGAGGGGGTTACAACTTTTTCATCCAATTTTTGTATCGTAAATTTTTAACTTACGCGCTTAATCGTGTTGTCGAAGAAACTATGGCTTCATTAAAATATGTCGATTTATTGGTTTCAAACGGGAACAAATTTATTTGAAAGCCTCAATTTGGGTGGAGTATTTTACAGGTAATTGCCCCGGTATATCACTTCCACCCGAGCCCATAGTGACATAAGAGTGTCATAGTGGGATACATGGGTATGTGTTGAGTTAGTTGCGGTTCCCTGTCAGAGAGAAGGTTATGTAATGAAGCATACACTCCACTCTTTGTAAATGGTGATCAGATGGGACGTAGTTTTTCCAATAGGGTTTGTTTTGACAGACCACGCCTGACTACTGTCAAACACAATACATAATTTTTTCAAGTATTCATTGACATTTCAGCATGGAAAGACTTACGCCTCAATTATGGCGAACACTATCACGCCATGATAAACAACTTTTTGTTCCCCGTGATCTCCACAACATTTAGTTTCAACAAGACGGCGTTACTTGCTATATAGGCCGAGTTTACTAAATCGTCGTTTCTGTGAGCAAATTTATCTGCCGCCTCGAAAGTTGTGTGATATCACACCACTGGACTTCTATTTGTTGGCGTATGTACAGCCTAAATGCTTTGTGGCTTCGATTGACGCATTGGAAACCAACATTACTAAAGTTATTTACGAGATAGCGACTGAAGTTCTCCAGTGAGTTTTTTAAAATTGGTGTTTACGGGTGGTCGAATTACGGCGCAGTGCGGCCAACATTTGAAAGGGATTATCTTTAAAAAATAAATGTCATGGATGACTCTATACAAAAATATAAAGATTGTACAATCAATTTGTATTTTCGTTGTTTTATTTCAGTTTAAAATCCGATACCTCTATATATGTAGGTTGTTCATTAAAAGGTGAAGCAATAGAATAAAACAGACCATACTGATGCTATGTATGTAGATCCGCTTTAAAACACTCCCTTACTCCTCAGCGTTAAATATTATGCAATGTCGATGGCCTGAACACATTTAAATAAAAATTTGAAAACTAAGTTTCAACCTAATGTTCATTTATAATTAATATAATATCAAAAGGTACGTAAATCGCGCATGTGTATTGAAATATATATAATATATACACATATATACAGATTACATTCATGAGTTTTAATAAAATCTCATTATGAGATAATACATAAAATCTTGGTGTTTTTCCGTCGCTAATATTATACATTGTAATTACCTGGTTGCAGAAACATTTGGCTTATGCTTTTTACTACCCCATCAAATGCAAGCATTGTACCATAGGCAACAGAAACGAAATTGTACGGGTGATTTTTTGTTGTACGCGAGCACAATAAAAACATATTACATTTTTACCTTGAAAGATATGAACCCTGCTTACTGTTGCTTAATGAGTTTTTTATGCCTGAATTAATAGCTTCTTGAATAATACATATACTTTATTTAATATTGCTGCTGTAAAAATTTAATTAATAATTATATACCAAAATTCTCGGTATATGAGCCTTCAAGGTGTCTTCATGATACGAAGTTTAACTTTTATAATCAGAGGATGTTTTAATTGTTATATAAAAATTTTAACTAAAATAATTCTATATGAGAGACGGAAAAATGAGAAAAATGTATTTGTACTACACTGCTCTGAGCAAGTGTTGTCAATATTTGAAATTATTTTCCTACCTTAATTCTAATACATAAATATTATCAAAACAAAGTTAAGCAACACAAACATGTCAAAAGAAAAAATGTGGCAAACAATAAACGAGATCATTGGCAGTAAGCATAATAACGTGCACAAAATTAACCCAAATAACTTTAAAGACCATAATTTGAATCATGCATGCGAAACCTTAGGAACCACTTCTATAGACGTATTGTAATGCATATTACACAAATGGATACGAAGGAAGATAAGCGTGGTAAATCCTCTTATAGCTCGGAAACAGATGAAGCTGAAATTATCTCAATTATTAACGAGCCGTCTTGTTGGAACCACGGGAGTGGAGTTGAGTAGATCACGGCAAATTTCGGCATCAAAAAGTCGTTTATTATGACACGAAAGCGTTCGCTATGCACTGCTACATTGGCGTCAGCCTCGTCTTTGAAGAAATATGGACTGATGAATCCTCCAGCCCATAGGTCGCACCAAAAGGTTGTTTTCAGTGGATGTAACGGCTGCTCTGCAGCCCAAATACGGCAATTTTGCTTTTTGACGTAGCCATTAAGCCAAAAATGAGTCTCATCGCTCAGCGCCATAAGTTTGCCTGAGTGCGCGATAAGCACTTTTCACAGAGCGTCGATGTTCGTAATACAATTGTACGATTTGTAAAGGTTGTTTAGACGCTAATTCTTTCATGATGAAAAAAATTATGTATTTAGTTTGACAGTAGTCACGAGTCTCTCAAAAAACCTTATTGGAAAAAGTACCACCAATCTGAATTGAAATTTCTTGCAAATATTATTTTGAGATTATTCCTGTCCTCTGATATACCACAATAATATCCGTATGGATTTGAGTATTGATTTTGTTCATTTTAAAAATATGATTATTCATGTTTGAGTTTATCCCATATGATTCTGGAAGATTTAACAACCGCTGCTGCCATAAATTAATTAATTCCAAGCAACGCCTTGAGTGACTTTAATTGGATTTGAGGTATACGGCTGCTTGACAGACACCACAACGTTATGGCTTAACTTTGTTTGTAGCCACAGTTTCCCACCTTTTGCCATTTCTCTTGCTCTGCAGTCTGCTCGCATCCATTTTTTTGTTCATTCATTGCTTGTTTTTGCTTCCTTTTTTATTTAAGTTACCGCTGTTGCATCTGAAGCTTAATTGCGATTTATTGCCCGCATGTGCGGAAATGGGATTAAGTACATCCTGTGAGTACTACCCATATAAAAATATACGTATGTACCTAGTACATAATAGGAAGAGACACACATGTCATTTGTAGGGATGCCGTTTGGATCCAAGTGGATCCTAAGCACTAAATATAAGATTGAATTTTTGAAGAATACTTCTTTTGTTTGGTAAGTAAAAATTTTAGTACTTTTGTTAAACCTCAAAAATATGCATATTTTCAGTAAAAGTGGTTAATTAAAAATATGTATATTTGCGCTTTTCTTGTACAGTGGTATACATTTAAAAGGCTTGCCGTTGACAGCTGAGGTATTGGCTAATTTACAAAAGCATGAACTTTGCTACTTTTTAGAGGACATTTTCATTGAAGCTCGAGTTCCAGTTACGCAAGTCTGACCTATTTTATAAAAAAGTATTTTTTGAAGTCCGTCTGAGAAAAATTGCAAAGTTTTCCATTCCACTTTGATCGAATAGTTCCCGGAATATATTCAGAAAATTCAAAATAAATGTTTATTCCTCAAAAGTGACTTTTTGACTTAACTTCAAATCGATAGCTGTTGGATGGGATACTTTTATTCTTGGTCAAAAATTCATGGATAACAATGCCACTGGTACAACGATGCCTTGTAATGGTACAAAAATTTATTACTTATTAACTCCCAGACCTTGTGGCGAAAGTGATGTAAAATACCGTTGTAATTAATTAAACCCTTGAGTTCCATAAACGACGTGGCATTCTTGGTACTGGTTGTTTCGGAGCTCTCCACTTACACGACAGATGTCTGGATTGCGTGTCGCACTCATAAACCTACGTCTCGTCGCGTTTCTTTCTCTTTATTGATGTTTTCAACAGTTTTTGATGTCGACAGTCTACCACGACATTCATCATCGATGGACTCACGATTTCTTCTGAAACCTTCATGTCACTCGTAAATGGCTGTGTTCTTCAGAGTATCATTACAGAAACAGTTTCCCAACATTTCTAAAGTTTTCGCACCATTTAATCCGTTTTTAACTCGTTTCTGCTACTTTAAATACATTTTTAAAACTGCAAAATTTAAAAACACGTTCAGTGGTAGATTTGCTCCAGGCAGCGTAACTTTTGCAAATGTCAAGCAACGGCGAGAAAGTTTAACTATATTTTATGAAATCTATATATTATTCCACACGCTACTGGGTAAATACCCAGCAATAGGTATCAGGTGAATAAAGGCTTCACGTTCACAGCAGCTATTTTTTCAATTATAATATTTTGTCTGTATAACTTCTGTTGAAATGGACATGCGAGGAAAATAAAAAAAATGTAGGCAGCAAGGAAGATGTTTGCTGTATATGTAGGTAAATATGGACAAATTTTTAATAAAAAAATACATGAAAATTAAAAATAAATGTAAAGTAGTTTATAAATTATTTTATTGAGTTTCGAGGTTACCTATCATATCATTGCGATTATCTGTCACAAAAATACTTGGGCCCTTACACAAAAAATACGGATACACATCATATGGCCATGTATTGACTTTTTTTGACGTATTTGACTTCGTTTGAGCTAAATATAAAATTTTCCCGATGGCATGGCAACACTGGTGAATTGTCCTACGGCGACGAATGAGCGTGCGTGTATCTTTATTTATTGCGTTTTTCGCCTTTAATTCTCATCACACAAAAATCATAACCACTGCATGTACAAGGGTATATTTGTGCGGAATTTAACAAAAGTTAAAGCACGCGTGCGTATCCACATCCAATGAGTGCACGCACAAGCCCGTATACAAATATAAATATATATGGGTGTGTGTGTGTGTGTGTATGCAAGCAAAAAGCCATATGCTTAACAGCCAAGTTTAGAGGCGGTTTTAGGCGGTGAAATGATTCTATGCAGTCCACACGTATTCTCCATGTGTTTCCTCCCTTCAGCAAATTGCATTTTTGCCACATTCTACGAACCCCATTGTGTTTGCGTAATGAAGAAGCAAAAGCGGAAAATTTGTGAATGAAATCAAAGCAACAGCATACATACAAAAATCTCAACGAGAGAACATCGAGTGACAAGCGAGAAATTAGAAATGGCATTAGTTTACCACAGCGCAACTTCCATCAAGCCCCTCACCGTATCTCATATCTGTAGAGTTCATTGTTTTCATTGTGCCTACCTCGTAAATGAGCCAATAAGCGTACGCTAATATAGGCGCAGTAGAAAACGAGTATTGTTATCTCCAAATGAGCCTTTGGCACATCTCGTATAGGACTGAGCATAGCGATCCTGTCAGCCCAACTACAGAGCCCTATACAAGGAAATGAAACAACATAAACATATGTGTACATACATTCGGATATTTCATACATACGAATATGTACGAGTACGAGTGCACACGACCTACCATGCAAGCCTTTATGGCTAACGCCCATTTGTGATGTTAGAGATAGCGTTTTCATCATCTTAATGCCATTTATAGTCACCTCGCATTCGACGTTATTATGATTAGTATGGTAATGATTAGTTGGCGGTTGAAAACTTAGTATACTCTATCGCCGCAACACCCAATGCAGTACAGAGAATGCACACAAAAAATCGTATTATTTGGACGTCAACAAATTTGAGTAGTGTATGAAGCCAAAATAGATCTACACATATTGGAAACCAATTTTTTCTCCATATGGAGTGACCCCTACATAAATTACTGGTATTACTTTCAAAATATGGAAGCAATACAAACTCTCCAGGAAGAGGCTGAAACGAATTATGTCACATGCAACTAAATATTTGCCAATAAACTAGCAAGGTAAATTGATTACACTGTTCAATATCCACTTACTCTTACTCTAAACGAGGGTATGTAATCTTAGTAGTAAAACATCAACTTGGGTATTACATCGCCACGTAATGATTTTTTTACAAAGTAGTTGAAGTTGAACAAAAGTCAAACCAAACTAGATATTTTAATAATTATTAAATTAAATAATTATTATATTTAACACTAGCAAACCCGGCCCCCTTCGCTGGGCACACTAAAATAGAATAGATATGGTTTAGAACAGAAAATATATGATTTTCTTATTATTTATTTCTTTATTCTTTATTCAAGCGCTTTGGCATAAACAATATTTTTTGTTTTTCTATTTGTTTTTGAGTAAATATAAAATGGCTGGCTCAAAAGAACGGGTACAGCGTTCTGCTTCGAATTACAACCAAACTTTACGAAACCCATTTTCAATACTTACTTAACAATGTGCATAAGTTTGGTTTAATTCGGTGCAAAGACACGGCGGGTCCACGTTTTGGCATATATTTCCAGACCCTAGTCATCAATAGGTATGAAAATTACCCCGTATTAAAGCACTTATCAACAGCTTTCATTTGATACCCATATTGTACATACACAACCAAAGGTTACCCGGGTCCACTTTTTGACCTATATCTCGAGACCCCAGTCACGGAGCGGCATGAAAAATAGGTACTCTGTACTAAAGCATTCACCAACAGCTTCAATTTGATATCCATATTGTACAAACACATTCTAGGGTCCACGTTTTGGTCTCTATCTCGAGACCCTAGTCACGGAGCGTCATGAAAAATACTCTGAACTAAAGCATTCACCAACAGCTTCCATTTGATACCCATATTGTACATACACATCCGACGGTTACCCGGGTCCACGTTTTGACCTATATCTCGAGCCCTATCCACCAATAGGTATCCAAACTATACGGAAACCATCTTCAATACCTTCTTAACATTGTGTGTAAGTTTGGTTTAATTCGGTGGAGACACGGCCGGTTAGCGAACACACAAAAAGTTGACTTTATTTTATATATAAGATTTTTTTCAGTTTGTGTCCGAAAAATCCAAATACCTTACGGAACCCTATTCTTTTCCAAAATAAAATGTAATCCATGTTACTCTTGGATAATGTAGTTTTCGAATGGTGAAAGAATTTTTAAAATCGGTCCAGTAGTTTTTGAGCCTATTCGTTACAAACAAACAAACAAACAAAGTTTTCCTCTTTATAATATTAGTATAGATTATTATTGTCAAAGGGTGCCCATAGAAAAATTTTGGGTTCTGCATTTTTATAGATCAGCTTATCCCATTATATTCCCTTAAACGGGGATATCTTGAATAAAACTATTTAACGGAAATCTTCACTGCGAGACTGCAAAGGAAAGTAAGGTTCATATATAACGGGAAAAAACTAAATTAATGAATTGTCTAATGAACGAATTTTTGCTTTTTTTTCAAATTTCACAGAAGCTGTAAACGTCAGTCTGTATCTGGTTTAAAAAGCACATTTTAGTAAAGTTTAATTTTGGCGCAGATATAACAACCCAATAAATGTTAGAAAAATGCTTTTATTTCGGATTGTCTCTGAGTTTGTTTGATTCCAAAAATTAAACGTCAGCCCAAATTGCATTTTATTAAGATTTTCATCGGTAAATAAAGTTGGTTTCGTATAAAGTTCGGTAGGCGTGCTTTCAGTAGAATCTAACTTTATATCAGGTGAGCAACGTGAGAATATGTAAACTTTTTTTTCGATTTAGTTGTAGTGTACATCCGAAAAAGCACCAATTGTTTGGGGATGATTAAAAGAATTTGTTTATAGCCGCTTAGCTCACAAACGACATGCTTAGGCCAGTGCTTCCAAGCATGAGTAGGAATATGTTTTTTTATTATATTTTGCATACTTTCAGGCTACATAATAGTTTATCTAAACGAAAGTAATGCAGTGCTGCCAAATCATATGTGGCTTTACATTTAAGGGCATCATTGTTTTTACTCATTGCTCGCTAGGTTTTCGTGTATCGAAAGCAGCTAATATTTATGGTAGGTACATATGTCAGACCGAAAAGAGCTGGGCATCAATATACGAGTATGTAGTAGAGTAAGTTTGGGCGAGTTCTATTACGTCGTATGTTTGTCCCCATACGCTGCAACGGTGGAACGTACCGAATACCCTACAACGATGAGTTGCTAAACTTATGCCAGGGAGAAGACGTCGTGAAATACATTAAATCCCAAAGGCTTCGATGGTTAGGGCACACTGTGCGCATGGAAGACAGCCGCCCCCAAAAATCTTTTTTATCAATGAATTGTCTAATGACCCGGGCCCGAGGACGTCCAAGGTTAACCTGGCTTGACCAAGCCATAGCCGACCTGAAAAGGCTACGTGTTAGGAGCTGGAGATCTGTTGCTATGAACCGTGCAGATTGGAAGAGGATTGTGGATGAAGCTTAAGCACACCCTGAGCTGTAATCGCTACTTTATGATGATGATGCCCAGTTCAAATTAAATGGATCTGCGTTCACAAGCAATCAACATATATGTACATAATAAGATACATATGAACTGATGGGCGAAGTTATACGAGAACACATATACACTATGACTCAAAACTATGATCCGCCTTTGTTAAAAAGCCATTGTTTCGCCACCCTGCTGCTCTACATGAGTGAATTATTGTCTTGGAATGCGCATTCCACCCCACGATTTGGTTCCACAGAGGAATGCAAATTCATTATCAACAAGTGGATAAATTCGGCAAAGCTCAATGGTGGGCTGACAGAATCTACTTCTTGCATGGTAATATAATGTAAATGCGCCTCAAACCATCAAAGTTTTTTTTTTAATAAAAGGGCTCATTACAAAGGTTACTAGAACATACTTATACCTTGAAACTTTGATTAGCTTGAAGATATTTGGTTTATCAGAGAAGTTTTCTCTACTTGACTAGAAGAAGCCAGTTCGGTTTTTTCATTTTTGTTGGGTGCTCACGACGACTATGAATTTCAGTTTGGATTTAAGTTTTTGCTTGATAAAATTGGGATGTTTCACATATATCCCGATAATTGCTGACTAAATGAAAAATTCCCGTGCAGAAAGATTTGATGCTGGTCCACCTTACCAATTTTCTCCACACATTTCGTTTTTAATGGTGATTTCACAATAAATGTAGGGCCGATTTTTGTTTTTTTTTTACTTTTCTGGCTACATACTTGTATATGTACTCGTATCTATTCAGAAAACACGGGATGACATATTGTTTTGCTACTTTTAATGAAGCACAGTGCGTATCAACTAACAAAACTATATAAAAGTCATGAAGCAATTGCAAAGCGTGGATCCAATAGGTGTATTCTAGATTTGTTAAATACAATAAAGCATGTAATTTTGCACAGTGGTTCCTGCCCTGGTCAAAACCGCAACTCATTTGTCATATGTACATACATATGTTCACGATATCATAGAGAGCTTATGACCAGCATAGCTTTAACCAAAATCTTAAAGTTGAAGCAAAATTTTAAGTCGAAATAGATTTAGATGAAATTGGAGGAAATGTATAATATTTTTGTTACATGAAATTAAACAAATTTAAATCTTTTCTTAGATTTTAATGTATTTCTTCGTTGTATACGTTAATTATTTTATAAATAACCCAAATCTTTTAAACAAAAGTGGTAATTTTGTGCCAAATAGGCTGGAGCTGCGTTTAGCGGGAATAAACAGGAATGGCAAATGTGCGCTACGTATCTGCAAACTTGTTTTGTTGCTTACAGCGATGCCATGCAATATTGCTTTGAATTTCTATTATTTTATTTGTATTCTGCTTTTAACACTATTAGAGCCAAATTTTTCCAATATGTTTGCTGATTTATTGTTGTAAAGCTACAAAGAAGCACATTTCTGCACATTAAATAACAGTAAGGTTCAATTAAGGGGGGACCCTCATTTATCGGGTCAAAAAAATCGATTTTTTGGAAATAATTTTAATCTATTCTACAACTATTTAAGAATATACTTTCAAAATTTCAAGTCGATATCTGTATTTTTGAAGGAGTGGCAAAATTTTTAACAGGACGCGACGGGTGGCCTGATCGCCTGTATCCAAAACTTTAAACGCGTTTTTCTCGAAACATCATTTTTCGATTTTGTGTACACAATTGAGAACGCTGTATTGAACCAATCAGGCTTTACAATAGCTCATTTTAAAGATAATTAAATTGTTTTCAATGTGACATTAACCCATTATGTACTAGCGTTGCCATATGGCAACACTGTAGGTTGAATTTACAGTTATCCAAAACAGCAAAAACCAGCCACCTTAGATTGTTTAAGTTATTATATTCGTGTAACGGAAAGCTTTCACCATTGACGAAGCGATTTTGTTTCTATTTTTTCCTTAAATTCGGCGAGTAAGTCTATGGTTTTTCTAGTGCATTTTGTGAATCGCGAAAAAATGTCGCATCGGAAAAGGTAAGTTGAAATATTTTTCATAAATGTACATATATTTTTTTGGTTGTAAATATTTTAGTATTATGAATGTATAAATATTCTAAAGCAACAACAATTTCTTGTGAACTAATTTCTAATTTTCTGTTGTCGAGGTTATTTCTCAGCGTTGCCAAATGGCACCGCTAGTCCATATGATGTACAACTATTCTAAATAATAACTTTTTTGTGTTAGCTTGAAATTGCATGAGATAGAAGATGAATTGGAACAATGGGATGATGCTCAGGATGTTTACATTGAGCCACCGGAGGTTGCAGAATACACCGACGAGGATTCAGCGGATGAGGATTCTGGTGGATTCATTGACAACTTGACTGGAAGACAACTCTTGGCTACTGCTGAAATCGTCACGCGGAGAACGTCTTTTGAGGAAACCGAAGATGAGGTTACAGCTCATGGTCCAGCTAAAAAGCGTAAAGTCAGCTATAAATGGAAGAAAGCTGACTTGCCAGATTTACCCTCCACCGAATTCGAAACGACAATTTCTCAGGACTACGAAGGCAAGACTTGTACGGATATGTTTGAATTATTTTTTGATGAGGGCGTTTGTCAGTTTCTAATTGACCAGACCACTAAGTACGCATTATTTTTGAACTGCCCAGATCCCCGTATAAACATAGCGGAACTTAAATGTTTTTTTGCCATTTTGATTGTCTCGGGTTATAACAAGTTACCAAGTAAAAAATCGTACTGGGAAACTGGCGATGATATGCGAAATTCTTTGGTATCTAATGCTATGCGGCGAGATAAGTTTATACAAATCATGCGATTTGTTCATGCGAGTGATAATACTCAATTGAACAAGAACGATAGAATGAGTAAATTACGACCGTTGATGAACGTTTTAAAAAATAAGTTTCTTGAGCACATTCCAATCGAACAAGATCTAAACTACGACGAAAGCATGATTGAATATTACGGAAGACATGGATGTAAGCAATGTATTCGGAATAAGCCTATTCGTTTCGGATATAAAGCTTGGTGCCTAAATTCTGTCAGTGGATATTTAGCTAATTTTGAGGTGTATCAAGGTTCGATTCCAGGCTCTAATTTGGAACATGAGCAGAAATTCGGTAAAGCGACAGCTCCAATGCTAACTATGATAAACGAGTTACCTCTAGCTATGCGGACACAAAAGCTGCGGTTTTATTTTGATAATCTTTTCACAGGTATTCCACTATTGATGCACTTGAAAAAGATGGGTTATGGTGGTACTGGTACTCTTCGCCAAAACCGATTACCTAAAGAATGTCCGATTGCTAAAGTTGAAACCATGAAGAAGAGAGAAAGAGGTTCGTATGAATATGCTAGTCAAGGCGACGTCGTTGTAGCCCGCTGGATGGATAACTCTGTTGTGACAGTCGCCTCCACCGATCATAAAGTACACCCGCTTGGTACAGCATCTCGATACTCGAAGGCTTGTAAACAGAAAATCAAAATTCCTCGACCCCATCTTATTGGTGCTTACAATCAATCAATGGGAGGCACAGATCTCATGGATGCTCACATAAATAATTACAGGATTGGTATTCGAAGCAAGAAATGGTGGTGGCCTATCTTTACTTGGCTTATTGATGTTTCAGTAAACAATTCATGGATTTTGATGCGCAAATCCGGTAGGAATATTTCTCAGTTAGATTTCCGTCGTGAAATTGCTCAAACATATTTGAAAAAGTACGCGAATCCTCCAAAAGCGGGCGGCAGACCATCAACCTCTCAGTTTGGAGGAAGGATACTGGAAGGAGTTAGGTTTGACGGATTACATCATTATCCCCGGTCTGTTGACAAGAAACGAAGGTGTGCTGGTGAAAATTGTCAAACTATAGGCAGGGTCACATGTTCAAAGTGTAATGTAGGATTGTGTCTCAAGTGTTTTGAAAAATTTCATACGAAATACTAATTATAATAAAAATAATGTATAACTCTATGAACTATGAATAACTCTACTACAAGATAAGAATAGTTAAACTATAATAAATACTTGTTTTCTTAACACAAATTAAGTTTTATTTCATTCAAAATAATTCATCAAAAATTTTGATTTAAGTACTCGTATGTGCCTTGCGTTGCCATATGGCAACAGTCTAAAACTCAAGAATTATAAAAAAATTTTATATTTTTTTTTCATAATATATTTATTTAGACATCATTTAGTATATCCATGAAAATACTATTAAATATAACGTGTTTTGAAACTCCGTCCCTAATGGGTTAAGTGTTTTTTTAAAAAAAAAGATTTTCATATTTTTTTGTAATTTTAAAGTCAATTTTTATGCATGAAAAATCACTTTTAACATAAAACTGGGTAAAAAATATCAATTTCGACATTTTTTTTTTAAATCAAAATGTCACATCGAAGGTATTATCCTAAAGTTTTAAAAAAAATTTGGTTTTTTTATTTCAGAAAAAAATTCAGAGCGCTAGAATGTACACAGATAGAATGAGGTGCCATGGACGAGGTGTATATTTCCATACTTAAAATGTTTTTTTTCTTCTCCGAAAATTTTTGTAGACAGTCAAGACATTTATTAAAGTACTTTATGAATTACAAAACGTTTGAAGTTATTTTACCTGAGAAAAAAATTCCCAAAAATGATGCATTTTTCGACCGTCTAAATGAGGGTCCCCCCTTAAATCAAATTGGTGATAAAGTATTTTTCGAGTAACGAACCAGTACGAGTACTTGGTTTTCAACATAAATTTCTGATGAAACGTTTACCCAAAAATACTTTTCTTAACTATCTATGCATGTCTATATATAAATCCAGTTCTGCTTAAAAAAACTGAAAATTCCTACTTACTGAGAAGATAATGCACCTGCACAAGATATAATCTGATATTAGCAAGCTAAGAAATAAGTCGTTGGGCTGGTGCGATTAATTCCTTCATACTTTCAAAATGTAATGTGTGAGCACAATCTTTCTATTCGATAGACAAAGTAGCAGATATTAACGTCAGGGCTATTACTCAATAGAAGTTTATGAATTATTGAAATGGGAGCTTCTGTAGTATTATTACATAATCTAAATCGGCTGCCGTAGCCGAATGAGTTGGTGCGTGACTACCTGGATTCGAATCTGCGGGCATGAAGCATCAACTGATAGAAACAGATTTTTCTAACAGCGATCGCCCCTCGTCAACCTTCGAGTGTATTTCTACCATGAAAAGGCTTCTCAAAAAATTCATCGGCCATTCGGAGTCGGCTTAAAACTGTAGCCCCTTCCATTCCACAAATAGGAGGAGGAGCTCGGCCAAACACCCAGCAAAGAGTGTAAGCGCATTTGCTTAGTGTGGCTCAGTTTCGGCGGGTTGTGATGCTGGTGAAAACGGTTTGATTCTAAGAGTCTCAATAACACTAACGGATTTTTCATTTAAATTTAAGCTACTCCCGTTCCCACTCTATTTATAATGTGCAGTGACAATAAATAAAGATCAAGGACAAAATCCCTGTTTTCACCCATGGCCAAGTATTTGCAGCTCTCCTGTCTAGCAAATAAAGTTGGCTCCTTATGGAAAAGATGGTATACACTGATTCGTTGCTTGGTTTGAGTGGTGATTCATCCAGAATCCAACTAGCGCTTCCGTACCATTTTATTGCCACATCCTCGTTACCAACTTGTTTACGGGTATTTACAGCATCCTATATCCAGTTTGTGCGGTTCAGGAACCTTATTAGGTTGTTGAGACTTAAGTTCGAGATTCTCGAACAGCGGTTTGCCCAGAGTTAACATTCTGTCTTTCCATAGGGCATGGCATTCACAGAGGAAATGGAAGATTGTTTCATTCCGTTATTTACAACTGTGACAGTATGTGTTGTGGGTCTTAAGGTTGTAGGTGTGTATACACTAGGGCGGGTCGATTTAAAAATCGTTCATTGCTCTGTGAAAATCGTATTCTAGGGATCAAAATAAGAAACTTTGCCGAAGGAACCATACCTCTAAAACGAATTCTGATGTCGTAGTAGAAAGCAAAATAAAAGTGAAATTAAAAAAGTCGGTGCCATGCCACACACACGTATTGCTCACCACCTCACTCAGTTCTGGCATAAATATTTAGAGCTTCCTAACTTTTTTTAATATGAAGTCTTAGGGAATTCAATTCATTATGAATGGTTTCACAAGATTACATAAATAAAAAAGAAATATTTTGTTCGTATATCTTAGATTTCTTTTATGGCACACAATTTTAGAAATAACCATAAATACACGTTAAGACCCATTGTGGACGCATTGAAATGCAACCTGCATAATAAAGCAATTTACATCAGTAATTCCCACACACAGCTGCGAATGTTCTGCATCCAGTTGTAAATGCAAATGTAAATTTTTTTGCAGCTGGTAATCCTTTGGATTGCATGTTTACTTTTTGCGGTAGCGCAAATCGTTCTTACGTTATCTTTTTTATCAGAAAGATAGGGAATTACGAGAATAATTTTAATTAATTCACACATCTGGGAATCATTTTCTTCTACGTTCCTATAGAATAAAACTATTTTTATTGTATTTGGGCGAATATCATGTTTCCGCAGAGCCTTCGTTTGCTTTAGAATAGTTCCTTTTTGTTTCGCCAGACGCGCACACCAATTCGAGTGTATTCCACCAAAATAATGCGGCGCACCATCACACATTCCTGTTAACAGGTTTCCAGTCAAATATAACATCATTGTGTTCGATCATCCGCCTTATTCATCGGATCTTTATAAGGGGAAAAACTTATATACATGAAAAGGAGCTAAACAAGAATTGCGTTCAAAGAATCTGGAGATTCTTAAAGAGTGAATCTTGTTTTTAAGAATGGAAGATTCAAGGAATAACATAGTAATAAAGTGCTACAAGTATAACTCAAAACTTTCTTAAATCAACTTAAGAGCGTTTTGTATGTAACCACAGAATTTTTTTTAAGATTGCATTCCAATGCATGCCAAAACATAAGTTTTAATGACTTCCGTATTCACCTGATATAGCTCCGTGCGACTTTTTTTTTTGTTCGCCAAGTTGAAGTTACCACTTCGTGACGGGAGATTTCAGTAGATAGAGAAGATCAAAGAGAATGCGACGAAGGAGCTGAAGACCATCCCTTCGTCGGCCTACCAGGGGTGTATGGAGGACTGGGTTAAACGTTGGCACATGTGTGTTGCTTCGGACGGGTTATATTTTGAAGGAGATAAAATATATTTGCCTGAAATTTAACTCTGTTTTGTTTTATTTAAACATTCCCGGTACTTTCGGATCATACTGTATTTGTTTTCCTTCGAGGTTTTGCTTAACTATTGCTCAAACATTTTCCATAGGCTTGGTATCAGGCGACTGTGATCGTCAATCCATTTTGCTGCTTCCAGTCTACACATCTTCGGCTTACATGCTTAAAATTTTTTGGCTTCTTCTAAATTGCAAGGCTGGCTAGTTCATACAAACATCTTCACAACTTGTGCTTTTTGATACATTTTATTCCTCAAAACTGTATTCGAATTGCGGTAAACACAAATAAACGGCCAAATTCCGTGAATATTACGTTTGCCCAATTCCGTTCTGAATTTGTTTTAGCCCATGCGAGTCTTTTTCCAATGTGTGATATTGAGAGTAACGATTTATTCAATGTGCTCCGAAATTCGAAGTAACTGTTTTTTAGGCTTTTTAGATTCGAATTTATTGACTTGAAGACTTAAAAACTAATATAAACGAACCTTTATTCATCCAAAATTTACCTATTTCCAAATTCAGTGAAACTTTTCTTAAATTAAATTAAAATAACAAAAAGAAAATAAGAAAGAAAAAATAAGAAAGAAAAAAGCCCGACCATGACCGAACTTTTTATCCATGCGCACTTTTCGCACAGTTTTTTCTAAGACGGGTTTAATAAACATTAGGAAAACTATTTTTATTTATCACCAGCTTTAACCCACGGCCCCGCTCGCGTAGGAGTAGTTTTGAGGGATTTAGAATATGTATATAAAAGAATTACAAACAATAATTTCATAGAAAATATTTTTTTATTAATAACCATAATATTTCAAAACCCGGCATCCGTTACTATGCCTCGTTGAATAAAATCAAAACAACCAATCAGAAAAATATCAAGCAAAATTATTTTTATTAATTTTGTATCTCAAACCGTTTTCGAACTTTGCATTTGGGTCATAGTTGAACAGCTTATGCGGATTATGAAGTCTAGAGTGTTCTATAAATATTCGATTATTAGTGACAATAAGAGTGATGGCGCGACCTGGAGCTGTGGGAAGGGAGTTCCATCATAAAAACATGCCTATAACCTTCATTGGGTGAAAATATGAACGTATAAAAATTTTTACGTCATTTAGTGTTGTCGTTTCGTAGTGATGCGCGGACAACGTACACACATTCACCTTTATAGTATAGATCGGCTATAAGCTTATTAGATTCCAAAACTTAGCACTTTTTGTGCGATTTTTCATTTGTAAATTCCATGGGAATAAGTCGTCAACGATTCCAGAGCTGAAACACAACATTCGGTTCGAGATTGTTGAGCTCTATGCGATAATGTGAGAGCGAGTGCTTGAAAGTTTTAATTCTTGTATGACAGCCAGTAGACGTGCTCGTGGTGGGCATGTAATTATATAATTTTTTACATATAATTGTAAAGAGCCCTATTGTGAATAAAAATATTGAAACCTGAAAGAATCTAAATTTGTACACGTTTTATTTTCAAAAAAACACGCTGCCGTCATCATATATGGTAAACCTATCATCCCATTGCCTTGCCCATCGAGACTTTGGAAAAGGTACTGATATCTGAAATAAATCCTTTATTTAATAGTTATGAGATCATACCAACACATCAATTGGGACTTCGTGTGGAAAAGAAACTATAAGTATATTGCATTACCAGTGAAATAAGAAAGGGATTTGAACAAAAAGTGTATTGCTCGGCTATCTCTCTTAAACATTTGACAACCAAAAGTTGAAACAGGACAAGAAACAACTAACCAAAAATTGGTACTGAATGTATGTATTCGTAACAGTTATATAAATATGTATACACACCACAAAGGTTAAACAACGTAACGCAAAGTATTAGCAGATTAATAAACGATGGATCCAAGGATCTACCAGAAGTTACCGTTAAGGAAGTAAAACGTTGCATACACAACAATTAGAGGTGATAAGCTATTGCAAACTGTTATTGGATTGTTTAATATGCGCTTGGAACAAAGAAATATTCCATCAAAATTGAAAACTGCCGTCACCATAATCCTTCATAAAGAAAATAAGGCTTTACAAATCTAGAAAACTTTAGACCGATCAGCTTGCTATCACACTTGTACAGCTCTTTACAAAAATGTTAGCAAAAATATGGGAAAATTAGCTAAAATTCTATGAACTACGAGAGCAAGCTGGATTCTTGTTATAGCACAAACCCATACATACCGATGGTTAGATGTCGAAATTAAAGATAGTAGAGAAGAATATATCAAAATATTATAAACCCACCCGAACCCTCTTACTACTGTTCTCGCACATCCAACGCCCTATCTCACCCAACGAAGAGATCATGTTAAATTAAGATATGTATATAATATATATAACTGGCGCATACACCCTTTTTGGGTGTTTGGCCAAGCTCCTCTTCCTATTTGTGGCGTGCGTCTTGATGTGGTTCCACAAATGGAGGGACCTACAGTTTCAAGCCGACTCTGAACAGCAGATATTTTTATGAGGCACTTTTTTATGGCAGAAATACTATACACTCGTAGGTTTGCCATTGCCTGCCGAGGGGCGACCGCTATCAGAAAAATCACCAACCCATTCGGCTACGGCGGCGTACATCAAAAATAGCTCACACAACGTTCTAAGAAGCAATGAACAAAGACAAAGATTTAAAAATGTATGTATTGTTAGGACTCAGTTTAGCTATAAGTGATCCATCAAAGTAAACCATGTTCAATGTTTTTTTACTTTATAAAAAATTACCATTATACGATTTCTTGCATCAAGGAAAATTCTTTGACAAGTTTCACAAAATATCTAGAATTGTAGAAACACTTTTGAATGCTGGTCGAAATGGATTTCTACACTAAAATTGCTGAAACAACGAGACTCCAATATTCAACATCACCTAAAATTTCAAAATGGGCATGGTTTTTTCCGACCTCAATACGATGATGTCTAACTGAGAGAAGCAATACATCTACATATATCTTCGGATAAAGTTTATTAGGTGATTTTGCGATACGTGCATTTACCCAAAAATGTGCCTAGCACTGATCTTTTCCAACATTTTTTTTTCACGGCATACATATTGTCGAAGTCGTGAAGCATTTCGATCCTAAATGGATTAACAAAATTAATATTAAACAAACAAACGAAGAATAGTCAAGAATTTGCATATTCATCAAAAAAAAGTTAAATGCTATTGAAGAAAATAGGATCTACGTTTTAAATTTAAAATTTGATGAAGGAATACGTATAGAAAAAGCTCCTCATAAAAAACCATTTGCCGTTCAGAATCAGCTTAAAATTGTAGATCCTTCCATTTGTGGACTCATATTAAGACGCATGCCACAAATAGGAGGAGTAGCTCGACGAACAACCATTTTTTAATACGCAAATATATTTAAGTACATACACATAGGCTCTGAAGAAGCAAGTTACAGCATCTGAGCTACTGGTTACTTTAAAAGACCATTTGGCAAAATTTGACATCAACGATATCGCACGAAACCAATTTTTATTTCAAGAATCTGGGTAATTGTTAACGCGAGATTTAATTTTCATCACCGTGCGAGTATCCCTAAAAAGTGATCTCACGTGACAAGTATTTCATTGTAGACTACAGAGGCAACTGAACTGATATTTGAATATATAAAATAATATGTTGCCGATGATCATCATACCGAAATTTTGAATAAATCAATCAGACCGATCCAGCTAAATTTAAAAAATAATAAATTTGAATTCTTACGAGTATTAACGCTAAATTTCTAAAATAATTTTTATAAAACTGTAACTTAAACTAAGTATTTTTTATTTTCCTTTTCAACTATCGCTCATTAGCCACCAATTTAAAAAGGCCAAATGGGGTTGGTGGCGTCCCTCCCTCCTAAATGACAACCTCACCTTCACGTGATACTTACCGTTTAAAAGGGACTAAGCTCTAACGCCTGATCTTAGGCGGTATAACCTTAAAACCTAGTGAAGTAATGCTCTAACCACCCAGGCAACTGAACTTCTTGATGTCCACACCCGTAGACATACGAAAATTTCCGGCCCTTTGTTCCTCTCTAGAACCATAGGAAATTATAATACTAATCGCCTCTACAATCGCCTGACAATTATCAATTGCTTTAATATGGGAACTTTTATGGCGTCAAGCAAAATGGTTTTATTTGCTTTTGTTAGATATGACAATGGGTGTTGTCATGCTCACTCACTTCTTTCACACGGTCCGCTCGTCGGAACAATGTCCGTGTTTTCCAAACTTAAACTTTCGCTCGACCACCCTAATATATACAAATATGCATATAATCGTACTTTAAAGTGCTTTGGTGCTGACGATTTCATTTCTGCTTTGGTACTCAAGCGCTTTCACACTTCACTGTACATATAAATAGTTGGCCGTTGTTTGGTTAGAAGGAGGATTGGTATTTACGCAAGCTTTTGAAAGCATAAGTAAGTGTTTAATTGCGCAGTGGGCTTTCTGTTGACAACAGAAAAGCATCAGGGCCAAAAAAGGAGTCTCATCAGATGCCGGATTAAAAATGCACACTCCTTCTCTATTCATACAAAATTACATATGTGACACAACCCAAGTTACCTACATACATCTATAATGGAGAAGCAGTTTCTAGCGAAAATTATTTAATATTTTTTTCATTATTTTTATTAACATAAGATAGGCTTTCTAATCTTCTACAAGAACTTGAAAAAATTGAAAGTAAAATAATATCATATGCCGATGATATTGTAATAGCAATCTCGGGGAAACACCTTCCAATATTATATGACCTCCCACAAAGATCTCTCAACCGGCGCCATGTCA
The DNA here is from genome assembly GCA_037575425.1 of Anastrepha fraterculus. NCBI lineage: Eukaryota > Metazoa > Arthropoda > Insecta > Diptera > Tephritidae > Anastrepha > Anastrepha fraterculus. The sequence goes on from JAYXIM010022245.1 coordinate 40,570, forward strand.
ACCACGCCATCGAAAGCATTATATGCGACATTAAACCTCCTTCCGGTTGGAAATTTAGCTTACCTAAGAAATCATTTGCAGTGCTTACATTAATTTTACAATTCATACAGAGTCGAGGCAGAGAATACCGGGAAAGTAGTAAAAAAGCATTGATTTCCCTTCACATTTTGACGCGCATTGCTAGACGCTTGGAAAGCACTCACCCAAACACATCTACGTACTGGGGTTTGAAACATGAATTTTAGATTCACATACCATGCATCCTTTGCAAAACCATACGAATTAGCTAACCATGCATTTATCTACTCTGTATTTTTTTTTTTAATTTCAATGGCATTAGAAAGAATTTTTTTTTCAATATATAGTAGATCAAATCGTAAAAGAAGGAAGCGTTTTTATTTGCTACAATGTCCTAAAATGTATCAAGAATCTAAGAATTATAACAAAAACAATTTATTAATAAAAAATATTAATTTTTGATTTGGTTCTGAATAAAATTAGGACGCAATCCCCAAGAATGCCTTGATTTTTCGCATTCCAAGTTTTTTGAAGACTAAAGTCCAACACTGAATACGTAGCACCAATATTAAGAACAGTTACACTTTAACGTTTAATGCTGATCATTGCGTACGTTTGGGTACCAAGTTCTTTTTAGTACGCAGTACCGATACTTTTAAGAAACGTGTACTACTTTTGGTAACGATTCTGCCAAACACTAGAATACGTACGTGTGGTATAAGCTTGTGAATATGCAAGTGTGTAATAATCCGCATATGCTTAAAATGTAATAATCCGCAAGTGATTTGCTATCGACCTAAGAGCCATGAATCAAGCCATGGCAGAGACGTACGACAAGCCTTTCAACATAAATATGTATGCATATGTTTTCATACACACAAATAGGAGGAAAAGCTCGTATCCCATGAATTAGCATAAAACTAAAGTTCTTACACTTGGCAACAGAAATGCATAATGCCCTTAACCGTGGCGACAGCTCTACCAACACCAGCTACATACATCAAGGCCAACAGCAACAGCTGTGCAAATACTGCCGTACTTTATTAAGATTTTCCCAGGATCGCATATAAAGAGCCGCATGCTTGCTTATAGTCTAATAAATTCAAACACACGCACAGTATCTTTAAGAAATGTAAAATATGTATGTGCGCGCATTATCCCATTCGTATTCGTATAAAACATGAAATCACAATTCTTGTCAACTTGTGCACTATGCGCTCTCATGTTCTAAATAATGGCTTTCCACACTTTCTTCTGCTATTCTCGTCAGTTTTTCCACTAAAAATAACCTCCCTTGCCATCCTCACAGTAGAAATCATAGTGCCAAGTACAGCTCCCTCCTTCTGCTTCTTCTTGGAAATGCTGAACATGGAGCGCATGTAAATGTTTTAATTTTGCTCAACCGCAATTTCTTTGGTTTCAGCTTTACCCCAGCCTCTGAAAGCTGTTGGCATTTATTACAGCAACAAAAATATAATGAACATGGATATATATGCAGCGTGTTACATCCGGTTTTTGCCACACTGCACATACAACAACTACGAGAAGTGCATACGCATAGATGCGGGGTCTTAATGTTTTTTTGGTTGTTGGCATTTTAAACAAACCACAAATTAAATTAACTCTGAGGGCATGTGAAGAGTGGCAGAGATAAGTTATGATTTAAACATTAAGTACTAGGCTTCTGTGATTTTATTCTCATTAAAATTTCATCAGCTGTAATGTTGGCATTAGGGAATATGGATAGAAGAGTGATAACTCTAAACGTGGCAAAGTTCAAAATTCGACGCACATACTCGTATGAATGCTAGTGCCGCGAATAACAATAATATATATCTCTACATATTTTCTCTAGGAGCAACTATCGAATTAGCTTTGTTTTAGGTCAGAATGCACACACTTTAAGAGTCTGCATACAGGTGAATTCTCTTGTAACGGTAATAATCTTATAAGCGTTCCATAAGTGTTGAAAATTTAAGTGTAGACTTTTGCAATACACCATCCCAGTGCCTGCGAGGTAAGGTGTTGCACGGGATGCTGGAAATATCAATTTAAGTCCGTTCACACGTTTTGGCCTACTACAGACATACTGCCATATCTTTATACCAGCAACGTTCGATTCACTAATCATTTAGTGACTTACGAATAAAGCGACAAGTCACATTTTTCACAAACACATAGCCCATAAAATCTACGTACTTACAAATATTTTTAAATTGATTAAAAATACAATACAAATTTATACTGCAAAACATATTTCCTTTATTTATTATTTCATTACATTCTTATGTTATAAAAGCAAAAGAAAATATCGAGATTCCCCACTTAATTGCTTACATAACAATGAAATAATTGCAACAACATGTAAATATATAGGGTTATTATTATGTTATTTTGATATTGAAAGAAAAATGCTATTTTTTAATATAAATGATCGGATGTTTATTTCATTATACGAGTAAAGAGGAAGGTATGCCGTTTAAAAAACCACGGAAAATAACATCAGGCAAATGACCACCACGACCACGCTTACAGGACAATATCCTTTTCATTAAATTATCCATAACCGAATTGCAAAGTGGCTGCCCTATGTCAGCTGAGTAGCTGAGTTAAACGCGTATTTAACGTTACCACTGCGCAGTATTATTTTTTTCTCGCCACGCTAGCTCTTGCTCTCGTATCTCTGGAATATAGTATAATATCCTCTAACGTGATAAACCTTTACTCTGATATTCAAGGGGAAATTAGGGTTTTCGACTTTCTGATCATAAAATTAAGTCATTCTTGTTTTCCATTTCCGTCACGGCTAAAAATTTCGTTACCTAGCTTATATAGCTTCCAGATTAAGGAGATTTCGAAGGAAGCTTACCATGGTAAATATCTCGCCGCTCTTGAATAGGTGAACCTCGAATCAGCTCAGTTAGCGCCCGGCCCGAATGGAAGTGGTCGAACGAGCTTTAATGACAAAAAAGTGGCAACTCTCTTTAGTGTTGGTGTCTTAATCGGGAATCCAAGCATTGAGTATCTTCAACTTCTTCATAAGCTACATTGAAGGTGAAGGGGTGGAATTGTTGCCACATCTATTTCTCCCCGCAGCCCGCTTTAAAAGAATGTGAAACTTTACCTAAAAGTAAACTTCGCGTAACAAAACGTAACTGTTATCTGTCCTTTATTCCTATAACTCATTACTCCTTTGTCCCTTTAATGTGGTAAACGAAAGATACCACAGGTTAAGAGGTGGGCTGCCATATTGTAGTACAAACAACTTTATTATTACTGGAAAGCTTCATAAAGACTGTTTGTATTTCCCTTCAAATTCATCAAGCATATAAGTGCAAATTGATAAAACCCATATGGGAGCGAATTACTTAGCTCCACCAGCAACGCCAATAACACTCACGGGTGTCGTAAAAAACGGATGAAGGTAAACAATTCACGAACATGTGAACAAATATCGGCATGCGCTAACAGACGTTAGGCCAACATAAAGTTAAATAAATAACAACTTCAACAGAAATGCCAACGGCAACGCCATTTCCACTTTTTTAATTCTAACCCCTTTTTATACCGCAGTTGTGAGTGGAACTCATTAGCAAAAGTCACGTACCACTAGTATGAAAATTCATTACAAACACATTCGGATGCATACTGTTATAAGTATATACATACATAGTGCCTACGCATATCCTGTAAAGGCAACTGAACAGTGACAGATATACGAGTATACGCGCGTAGTTGAAAATAGGTGCAGTTCAGAGAAGTGAAAATCAGTCGCACATAGACTCGATTTTTAGATTAAATGAACTAAAAAAATTACCAATATAAATAGGCTTTTATTAAAAACTTTTACTGTTGGGGCCAAACAATTCATTATAAGGGAGTGGGTGATTGGTCAATTGATGTAGTTCCACAAATGAAGGCAACTACAGTTCTCTGCCTTCCCCGGCAAGCAAGAATCATACATTGGCTATTAATAAATATATTCCTTTATTCTTTAGGTCATTATTATGTCTATTGAATACTTTATAAAGGGTTAAGGAAGCGCACTCTGCACAGATTGGCTAACAAAAGTTTTCCTGTAAAGTATATACAGGGTAACCGTGAAAGTCGTCCTAGATACTTAAGGACGTTATTATTTAGCTAATTTCTGATTAATTTGGTTTATGACATAATGTACAAAATATAACCATTTCCGAGGTATTCACTTCTAAAATTATTACAACAACTTTTTTGGTTTTACGTGCACTTTATTTTTAAATATTAATTCAAGATTAATGTTTAATTTAATTAATCCCATAAATGCGAAGAGGGTATGATAGAATTATAATGCCAGTTGCAAAAAATGCAATTGCGAAAAGCATTGGGGAAGATTAACAGAGCCAACCAACTGAAGTGGAAATGCGCAAGGGAAACACATCGAAAATAGATATGGGACAACTGAATATTTTTTACAGTTTTTGTTAATGCATTTTGCATAACTTTTGTGCAATTAATATGTGAGGACGTACCAGCCTGTGAAAACGTGTGAAAAACTAAAACTCAATAAACAAAACAAAAATCGCACGAAACATAATGTGTCGGAGGCACATACTAAAAAATCATGCTATTACTCATACCGGCTCCCGTGTACTAAGAGCCCCTAGCCTCGTGCATGACACATTACGAAATTCACATTAATTGCACATTACAAAACTCACCTTAATTTCATTATGGATGACAAATGTATCACCAACGGCAGTAGCAACAGCAGAAACAGCTTTGTTTGCTGTCAGCGACAGCAAAAACCTATTAAATAAACACTGGTTAATTTCCATTGTTAGTGACAGAGAGCATTTCTGGTACTCCTTGCTTGTCCCTCATCTGACCCCAGCCATGTTGTTTTTCTCCACTGAGTGCCATAAAATTTCTAACATGTGGCAGATGTGTCGTGGAACAAGTACGAAACTGTCATTCGCATTTCTAGGTTAAATCGCAACAACAAAGTACTTACACGGTAAAAGGTGAGGAATGTTGGATGCAGTTAGTGAAATATGTGAGTATCCTGTATTTCTCTGCTTAGATATACAAATACATACGTACATATACTAAAGCCACGTGAAAAATTCACAATAGTCAGCCTTATCACTGGGTACGTGGTAGAAAAGTTACGAGTACAACCCTCGGCTAGGATTGCGAAAAATTCGTGAAAACTCGAAAAGCTGTGCACAAATTTTTTTGCTTAAAAACTACTCTTTTAGAGTTATTTTGCAATTAGTTTCCGAATAAAATGGGTTCTGTTAGAAGTTTAGTTATAATATTTTTGAAAGAAGGAAGGCGCACTCCACAAATAAGAGAAGGTGCTCGGTCAAATACCTAAAAACCTACATACCATATACATATATATATATATACATTAGGGCAGGTCGATTTAAAAATCGCTCATTGCTCTGTGAAAATCGTATTCTAGGGATCAAAATAAGAAACTTTGCCGAAGGAACCATACCTCTAAAACGAATTCTGATGTACCCCAATTTGGGTCCAACGAAAAATCCCACTTTGACCCATTTAGAGGACTCCAATCGAGTTCAAATGTATGACCGACCCCCACTAACTTTGGACGGCCGATCCACCCATGCCAGTGGCACACCCCCTGGAACTCCCCTGGGGGGTTCCCCATACAATCATTTCAAAATATCATCAGAACTAATTGTCCCCCAAATTGGGGGACATCAGAATTTGTTTTAGAGGTATGGTTCCTTGGGCAAAGTTTCTTATTTTGATCCCTAGAATATGATTTTCACAGAGCGATGGGCGATTTTTTTGCCTCCCCACAAAAAACACTAAAAGTTCGACCCAAATTGGGGGACATCAGAATTCGTTTTAGCGGCATGGTTCCTTCGGCAAAGTTTCTTATTTTGATCCCTAGAATATGATTTTCACAGAGCAAAGGCGATTTTTTTGCCTCCCCACAAATCGACCCGGCCTTATGTATATAATATCCACCACATAGGATATTTAAAATAGCATTTGATGCTTTAAAAATATTTAAAAGCTAACCTCTATCAAATTCTCCAATCAACGTCCTTTGCCGTTTGGCCACCTTTTGCTTCGAAAGTCTTAATCAAGGATCCCAAAATAACGCATACATCTCTTCGATATTTGGGCGAGCTTCTACTCCGATTTGTGGCGTTCGTCTCTATGTTGTTCCAGAAATGGAGGAACCTAAAGTTTTAAGCCGACTCCGAACGGAAAATATTTTCTATGAGGAGCTTTTTGATGGCAGAAATACACTCGGAAGTTTGCCATTGCCTGTCGACCGAGGGTCGACCGCTTTTACGCAACCTTTTTTCTTCATTTTGGTGTTTCACGGAGATTCGAACCTATCGAACCATCCTCCGAATGGTAGTCATGCACCAATCCATTAAGCTAGTTCGACGGAGGTAGGTTTTGAAATACTCTTTCAACATTTGTACTAATTTACTTACATATATAGGATGGGAACTATCAATATCGATAACTATGGTTTGAAAGCTGAGAATGGCAAACTGTGTTCACATTTCCATTCAGTAAGGTTTGGCAAGTCATTATGAATCGTTTAACGCCAGAACAACCCTTCCAAAGTGTAGAAATTGACTTTCAAAAAATAAATTTGTTCCCGAAGTTCATAGACTGAAGTGTTGAAGAAGACTCCGAAATGTTGGCCTTTGTAAGCCTAAAATTGTTGGCCTTTGTCCATGTAAGGATCTTCGCTTACGTTCCTATAAAATACAGCTCGCACAAGAATTGAAGTCAAATGACCAACCATTTTTGTTGATTGGACACATTTAGATTCATTATTCGCATTTATTGGAAAAAGTAGTCAAAAACTGGACTGATCGCATGCACCATATTCATATCATATTCACGAAATAAATGCCATGGAATTATCTACCAGATTATAAAAAACAAAATTCATTCCAACAATACTTCCGTTTTGTATTATCATTTTAAGTTCTCAAGCAATGCTCAAAGCATTAGCTTATTGAACTAATTACTTTTGCTGATACCTTCTGCCAAAAGTTTGATTTTTATATGTAAGTTTCTGTAAGATTTTAAGTCGGGGCGCAATACCAGTAATCGGAGGTCATCATTTATGGTTGCCAAGTTCTTGCAGTTAATGCTTCGCTACAGGTAATGGCACAGTTACTTAAATGGTCAAGTTCCCATTCAACCATAAAATCCCTATCAGGACAAAGTTAACACAAGTTTCCCTGGACTGACAGAAAATATGATGTTAATAAAAATAGCGGACATTTTTCCTTAAGCTTTTCCGAAGTTGAATTACTTGCTTCGGTTATGGGGGGTACGCAATAAGGTATTCGAGCTTTCGTTTATACTTTGCAAATGAAATCTTTATTCTGAAGCCTAAGTATGGGTTTATTATATTGCTTAGCCAAAAACATAACTCACGGCTTATGTATAGTGGTTCTCAATGTGTTAATGTAAGCTTCATGTTATTTATTCAACTAAGTTCTCGCTGTTTTTTTGATGAAAATACAACTATATTCTGAAAAAATGGTAACAAGTGAATCATTGAAAGTATTGCCCATCGCTACTACTTTTTCCCATCTTTGTGGTAGATCTCGTATACCGCGGTAAAACTGTTCATCATTTGAGGCTATCCAAGTGTCAAGCCATTTTTGATGTCTTTATATGAATGGAACAGCTGGTCAGCCAAGTACCATCGATCGGAACAGGTGATAATCGGACGGCGCAATATCTGGAGAATATGGCGGGTGGGGTAGCGTAATGGTTTCGTGAGGCAGCGTAATGGTTTCGATTGGTTTTAACAGTTAATAATAAGTAACACCAACTTGGTCCCAGCAAATACATAGCATAACCTTCGCAGCATGAATATTCGGCTGAGGCAATGACGTAGAAGCATGACCCCATGACTTTATTTTCTTTGGATTGCTATAATGAATCCATTTTTCATGACCCGTCACGATGCGATGAAGAAACCCCTTCCTTTTTTGCAGCTGGAGCAGTTGTTCACAAGCGAAAAAACGACGTTCAACATCTCTTGGTTTTAACTCATTAGGAACCCAAGTCCCCTGTTTCTTTCTAAAATCACCATCTTTAAAGCGACGAAACCAATCTCGGCATGTTGTTTCACTTAAAGCAGCATCTCCATAAACAGCAGCTCTCCATGCGCTTCAGCCGCCGTTTTTTTCGAATGAAAGAGGAAAATCAACACTTCCCGCAAATGAGGATTATTCGGCACAAAATCAGATATTTTCCCAAAGCCAAAAGTAGTATATGATACCAAAACAAAATCACTAATGTGACGAAGCAGTTTTTTACTATATGTCTAAGCTTGATTTATTATGTTTAGGTTATGTTAGAATCGACTAGCACACACTGCTGGCGGCATCTATTGAGCGAGAACTTAGTTGCGCACCTAATATATTATGTGATATAAATGTAAGGTAAATATAATTTTTATTAATTTTGCCACTTTATGTCTTAAAATCAATGTTTCAGACGGCAACGCGAGATATTTTTTGCTGTAGAATTTTCGAAAAAAAAAATATTTACTTCCATATTTTTCTCATAAAAACATAGTTCCATTCCTATTAGTTGAAAACAACCAACGGTAAAAATTTTTTTATTTGAAATATAACAACCATCTGCTGTCAGTAAACAATTCAGCCATTTGAGTTATCTCTATCGCGGTAGAAACACTTGATATTTCTGAAACTCAGCTGAGCTTTTAGCTGCACTCAACCCAAAAAAACAATTTTGTTATCTTATACAATTTTTAAAGGATTTTATGCAAGACTCACACACTCACATACTTATATACCGATAGGTTTCGCTTTTATTTCCTGGCTGATCTTCACTTGATGTCCAAAGTTATACAAAAGTAAGAAAGTTACATAAGTTAAATTGCACATTTTCAGTTTATGAAGCAGTGACAAATTGTACGAGTATGTGGCTAGAATACTCGTATGTAAGAATATGTACCTATGCGGCTGTGTGCGCGATTTTTTCAATTCCCACGGACACATATGTATGTGTATGTAAGTATTCGGCAACCCAAAATCTCAAGTGATCAATAAAGAGAAGTAATTTTCTCGAAATGGCTTTAGAAGAATTCTGCTGGAACCTTATGTAGCAAGAGAGTAAAAAGGTTAACACACACTTATATGTTGTACATACATCTATTGCCAAGTTTGTGCGGAATTAGAGGAAGTGGTGGAATGGAAACAGGAAATGAATGCGAATTCCGTCAACGCACATGCTTTGTTGTAAAGTGATTTGGTTCAAATAAGCTTTGGGAACTAGCAATCTAAAAAATAAAACAAAAACAACAATACTGGGCTTCCTGCGAAAAATGTAAAAGAAAAAAGGAAATTGGGCTATGTACGAAACACGCTGTTAACAAATTATAGTGCCCCACTCTGGGTAATACATTTGTAAAGATAATTTAGCCACCTATTTAAATAATATTTAAAGTGGAAAATCAAGTAACTAATATTATACGAAGAAATGATATGAAATGAAATGATATTACCCATTGGTAAAGTTAGTGGGTATGGACTAAGGGCAAACACCGGCGTTTACGATTTTTTTCTTTTTTAATTTTTATTAACTAACTTATAATTGCAACTAGTATTAGTATATATACATGCACTAATAAAAAATTTTCATTTGATAATTTAATTGTTTTAAAAAATGCATTATAATGTGTTATAAGCGCTACTCGCTCTCTATGTGGTCTGCTACAGTTTTAATCGTCTTCAAGAAGAATTCAATGGAAGTAAGCTGCATGCTGCACCGGTAAAATCATTTTTATTTGCTGTTTGTGAACTATGTATGTCAAATTGCTTCAATATTTCAGTCACAGTTGCTATACAAGACCACAACGAAGGTCATTATGAATGGCTTCCAAATTATCGAAATTTACTTTGAAAAAATAAAGTGCTTACCAAGAACCCTGAAGCCTCACATTTTTGATTCTGAGATCCTGTGTATGTGTAAGTAAGTAAGTAAGTAGAAATGTACTATGTGAGTATATAATGGCCGTTTTCACTGAATCTTTGCAGTCCATTCTTCAATACTATCTGCAGAATTAAAGCACCTCTACCATAAAATCAGTACTCAGCTTAACACTAGATTTACGTGGGACTTTTCAAACGATTCTTCCATTTTCTCAGACCTCTGCTATATACCAATCTGCCATATATATGTATCGGGAAGCGTTACTGATAAAAATATTAGACCTGTTTCATTCATCTTAACTTCGAAAAGTTAAAGAACGATCAGTTTAGGACAGCTTGGTCATCATATTACTGAGATATTACACAAAACGTTGTGGATTTTAGTGATTTTACATATAGTTTATTTATATCAAAAACACATTCCCCAATGAATATGGTCGAAGTAGAACCAGCGCAGCTATAGTTGACTAGGTGGGCAATAAGTCACGCATATACCTAGGAGACCGACCTCTATGAATACCGAAAGTAGACATCATGATGTCAGCGCTTTTGGCGAATCTAAGCAGAGCTGGGAGATCCACTTTTGAGACGTCCTCCCGACTCTCAAATAATGGGCCGCCCAGGCATTTTTAACTCGTTTTTAATAATGCCGGACAGACACATCATCATCCTTTCTGCATTTCCTGCATTTGTTCGTGTTAGCAATCCCTATCTTGTACGCATGTGCATCCAATAGATTATGACCTCTTAGCATACCTCTGATAGTTCTGCACTCCTTTCGCGAGAGCGTAAGTACGAATTGAGTCAGTTTGTTGTCGTTAGTTCCACACATAACTTTTGCTGTTTTGCATGTGGTCAGATTAGTCCACCTAGCTTCCACTCGCTTTTTCACGTAGTCGTCCATTTCATTGTATATTGTATTTAGCGGTTTTGGTATGTCGTTCTCTTTTTCAAATGGTAGTCTAGCATCACTTTTGCTATAGATATGACGCCTACTGTTTGCAGCTAGCCTTTCTATGGCCTCCCTGCTCCGTCGAACATTTTTGGACTTAATACAATATGAGCTTATTGCTTTTATTGCTGCTTGACTGTCCAGGTATATATGAATTGTTGAGTTCTTTCTTGCTCTTGTGAAGGCTAGCTCCGCGTCTTTCTCCACAGCAAAAACTTTCGCTTGGAAAATACTGTTGTGGTCTGGCAGCTTGATAGGCTGCCTTATCCCTAGTTCTGAGCAGTAAATACCCACTCCTACTCCATCTAAAGTTTTAGAGCCGTCTGTATAGATGTGAAAAGTCCTATGGCCAGATTTCATGCCTTTGTGCCATCCCTCCTCTTCAATTGTAGTACGAAACCTTCTCTCCCAATTAAAGTACGGAGTCATGTAGTCTGTGCAACCTGAGCTCCACTTTCCTATTGAGCTGTGACCGAAGGTTCTGCAGGTGAATATTCCAGCAGCCACTAGCCTACTCGCGGATTTCGCTGCCAGATTCTCCGCCATAAGGTCAATAGATGGCATTTTCCATTTCCATATCATTTCCAGCGCCGCCGTTGGAGTGGTTTTCATCGCTCCTGTTATGCACAGAGCAGCGAGTCATTGAATTCTTTCCAGTGCCATTAAGTATGTCAGTTTTCTTGTCGCAGTCCACCATACTAAGGCCCCATACAACAATATCGGTTTAACTTCTGCCGTGTAGCACCAATGCATCAGAGAGGGGTGATAGACCCCAAGTAACGCCCAGCATTCTTTTACACGCGTACAACGCGTTACTGGCCTTTTTCACCCTTTTCTCAACATTGTGCATCCACAGCAATTTACTGTCTAGTATTACTCCGAGGTACCTTGCATGATCTTTGAGAAGTAGTTCGTTGTTGCCTAGCTTCAGGAGGTTCCATGCCAGGACTTTGTACTTCCTGGTAAAAAGTACCATGTCCGCTTTTCCGCGTTTATCCCTAGCCCTGTGCGAGATGTCCATTTGTGTACCGTTTTAAGTGTGTTATTTATCACATTACTGATGGTGTCCAGGTACTTTCCCGTAACTACTGCAGCTATGTCATCGTATTCCTTCAGAATCAAATGAAGTTTTTATAAAATAACTAAATACATGGCAGAAATATATGCAGAGGTTTCTCATATTGTCCATATTGTTTTTCCTTTAATTTTTCAAGTTACTATTTAATAATAATTTAATAATTTTTAAGCATAAAATCGAATATCTTCTTTAAATGGAGTGGCATCAGGCGTCTGTGAAGGCCCATCTAACTTTTCAATCCCATTTTGTTATTTGCATTCTACACACCTTCGACTTCCATGCTTCGGATCGTTGGCTTCTTGTAAAATCCAAAGTTTGCTAGTTCTTCCAAATATCTATCTACCGACAGCTGCAGGTAATAATGCGTTTTGGTTAATCTTATTCTTCAAAACTGCATTCGAATTGATGATAAATATAAATAAACGGCTAAATCCTTTTTCGGAAAAACAGCTCCAAACATGAGCCTGAACTGGATGCTTAAAGTATCGCCCAAAATAAAGATTTATCCTGGATATTGCGTTTGCCCAATTCCATTCTGAATTTACTTTGCAAGTCTTTTTTTGTTGTGTAATAATAAGAGTAGCGGTTTTTTATGTGCTCCAGAAGTTAAGATCTTCTGCTCGTAAACGTGCTCGAATCATGTTTTTGGATATGTGTATTAGCACCACTTTTGTTAAAACTGCTTCAGCTTACGTAATGATAAGTTCGCCCTTGTCACAAGGAAATCAATGATCTTCTGAACTTGCTGTAGATGGGTCTATTTTTTTGTGTGGGCCTTGTTCGGGGAAGTCTCCAACGTGTTTTTAACTTCGGTATAATGTAAACGCAACATCCTCTTTCCAAATTTTTCACAAAACTAGGAACCGCATGAAGCATTTTGCGAAAAGCATACGCCTAGTTAGCAGCATTTAAGTTTTTTATTTCGCCGGTCACGTTTCCATGAGGTGAAGTGTATACGACTTTTATGAAATACCATCTTTGACTACAATAAAGAAAGAGCTGGAAACTATTTATAATTCCAAAATCAAAAAATCAGAGCGATTATATCTGGTGTTTGTTTTAAGAACTTGAGAAATTAAAAAAGGATAATACAAAATAGAAATATTGCTGGAAGGAATTTTTTTTGTTGTAAACTGATAGATAATTTCATTGACTTTATTATTTTAATATGATGCTCGGCATATGTCTGCCGTGGCTATGAGTTACATGGTCCAATCAATCAGTCCAATTTTTGACTGCTTTTCCCAATAAATCTGACCGTATGATGGTTTGAATATTCCAATAAATCGAACCAAATGTCGCCGATGTTTAGCTGGTTAATTTGTGGAAACAAAAATTGAATCAGCATGGCTCGGTAGCGCTCGCCATTCACCGTAACGACAGCTTCTTACGAAAGAAATGCGGACCGATGATGCGACGAACATATTGGGTTGGGGAATAAGTTCGTAGCGTTTTAAAGAAGACTTTTATTTAAACCATAAACAATATCAATGACTTACTCAATTATATATTCGCCGTTGCTGTTTAAACCCTCTTCCTACCTCTCAACCAATTTGTTGATGCCGTTCCGCTAAAGATCGCCTGGTCTGTGTAAAAGAAGTTGTTGAGCCAGTTTTTAAGAACCTCTTTGTTATCGAAGGTAACGTCCTTCATATGTTTTGAGAAGGAGCGGAAAACATAGTAAGGGCGGTCAGTGCAAGGTCCGGAGAATACGGCGGGTGCTGAAGGATCTCCCATTCGAGCTTTTGGAGTGCGACTTTGACGTCTTGTGCAACATGGGGCCTGGCATTGTCGTGAGGAGTATGGTTTGACCATGCCGATCAGGTCTTTTCAGTAAAATAGTCTCCTTCACGCGGTGTACCTGGGGAATATAGAGCTCCTTGTTAACCGTGGCATTCTTTTCGAGCATTTCCTAGTGCGCCACGTGCTCCCAGTCCCACCAGACACATATCATGATCTTCTTTGGATAAAGATCCGACTTGACTGTTGGCTTTGGTGTATCTCCTGGAGCCACCCACTCCTTTCTTTGCTTCATATTGATATATAGTCACCATTTCCTATCTCCCGTGACGATTCGGTACAACACACGCTGTTTATGACCGTGTTGCTCGATGGCGGGTGAGATGCTGAGAAGCAATTGGAAGGCGACTCTCTTTGCTTTTTCGTTGAGCTCGTAAAGCACCGTTGTTGCCAGTTTTTCGGTAATTCTCATTGAATGAAGGTGATTGAGAATCGTTTTATGATCGCAGTTCTTTTTCCCGCCAATTCATAACTGGTTTGGCAACCGTTCTCCATCAAAAGTGATTTTCGAATTCAGAAGGCCTTCCTTTGCGGGACGTGTACCCGACGTCAAAGACCCCAAAGTCGCGATTTTTGTACCTTGCAAACCATTTCCGTACTAAAGGCTCGCCTATGACACCTTCTCCATACACGTCACAAATGTTATGGGCTGTTTCAACAGCTTTTTGAATAGCTCGATGAATAGCAAAGAAGAGCAGATGTCTAAAATGTTAAATTTTTGATTTTGCCTCCTGGGTATTCCATTTCTTAACCTCAAAACTAATAAAAAATTAAATAACTCAAAAATACAATTAACATAGTTTTGTAGAGCAAAAAAAGTTCTATCAAATGGATACTTACCCTTTGCCAAACAGCAAGCAAATCGCTTTAAAATAAAAGAAAATAAGAAAATATAAAAATTCAAAGAACTTATTCCCCAACCCAATATTTATTTTTTTCAAAACATTTTACAAAACATTACATTTGTACAATTTGGAAGCGTTGTTCTTGCGTTAAACGATTCATGATGACTTGCCATCACAGTTTTCATTCTGAGGTATCAAACCATAGTTATCGATATCGATAGTTCTCATACAGCTAAAATAAACACCCGATAGGATATGGTGAATATCGGAATCACAGTATTGCTTTAAAAATATCCCGAAACGCCGGGATCAAAATTTTCCGCTAGTATTGACATCCCATTCGACTATAGCGGCTGCCATGTAAATGAGCACAAAGTTTATGTTCGATTTGAGATGTGAAACGGACAATATGCACGCTTCCAATGTTTAAGATGTGAAAATCTAATATCGGCTCGATTCACTACCTTGCTGCAACCAGTATCGGCAAATTGCATAAGGTTGTTCGCGAAAATAACTATCATGACGAGAAATGCCACGCTGCCATAGAAATATGAACCACATTTAACCTTCAAGGGCTTGCTCCACGCGATTAGTTCCTTTCAGAGTAAGAACTGTAGCCTGGTGCCTGGTGACTAGAACAGGAATACTTACCCGCCCTACTGAATGGCGACAGCTGCGGAAATCACTCAGAAAAAGAAAACTCCGATACCATCGAATAAGCATTGAGAACAAAGAAGCGACAGTTACTGAAACACGCTGCGAAACTCAAAGTTCCAAAATGGTGCTAAGTCGACAAGTTCATAATACCCTTTGTTGTATGTATATTCTTAAAATTTCAAGCAGATAAAAAATAATGGATATTCATTGATTGCTTTTCTTTATTGTTATATTGTGATATAAAATTTGCATCCTTACCCAAACTCACCTAGCTAAAAATCAAAAATGGTGATATGCAACCTGCAGCAGTAAATAATTTGATTTAAAAAATAGAAGTCCAGCTGAGTCTTTCACGTATCTACTTATACACATATATTTACATACGTCTGTGTTTTAGCATCCAAAGTCAACCAGTCAACTAATCAGATATTCTCTTTCATGTGGTTAGTGAGGGAGCTGTTGATCCCATTTATTCAACTTGAAGCGACCAAGGGAGGATAAAAGTTGACAGCGATTGTCGAACTCTGCTTTACGCTCGGATTTTAGAAAATTCAATTTACAACTTTAATGTGTTTATTTTGAGTTTCGTGATTGCAGCGCAACTGAAAAAGACGGCGAGACGGACCTACAGTGGCTTCAAGAAGATGTCAGAACTTGCGCCTTATGCCATGCTGAATATACGTACATAGGGTATGCACGATTACATATATACTTGTATACGAGTATGTATGCATAGGACAGCTATCGTGTCTCCAATATCGTATAAGTATATTTGAATTAAAATGAGGAAATAATAAATAAGCGTACTTACGTACGTATGTATATACATATGTGCATATGGAAGAATTCGTATGTGTCATCAAATGTTTCGATGCGGTAAGTTGCTTTCAGAATTTTCTGTCAGTAGAGAGCCATCAATTCAATTTCTAATTTCTGCCTTCCTGTCGCATGCCGTTAAATCCAATCAAGCCTCACATGCAGCCAAAACCGGACAGGTATTTATGCTACCTCACGGCACGGATGAAGCTTTACAAGCAGTGATAGCCTGTGGTGGCTTGAAGAGATTGGTAATTTATGAACAAAATGCTATTTTCACCACAAATACATATCATTGCATTAGTCGTTTTTATGTCGTCTTTTATATTTTGTCAGCTATTGAATAGGTTTAATAGCAGCTGATTTAACTTCAAAAATATTAACCCTCTTAATGCCTTTTGTATCCTCAGGTAAAAATTAAATTCGAAAAAAGGGTAAAAAGGCACATAATTCAGGAGAAACATTTGTGAAGCACATTTTAAGTTATAAACACTCCTGATCGATGTGAGCGTCTTCGTGAAAAGTCTGAACAAAATGAATTTTACTGGTCGCTATAGGGATAAAGGGCTCCAGAGATCATAGACAAATTCTATGCACGAAGAACGTAAAAGTATACAAGATATAAAGAAGCAAATATCGAATGTTTTTTTAGCTGCATGAGGTCTATCGAT
>JAYXIM010022248.1:0-21454 GCA_037575425.1 Anastrepha fraterculus
AGAAACATTTAAACCAGTAATGAGAAAACGTAAGTTTATAAAAAAAGTGAATTCAGAAAACATAACTTTGTATTGGAACAAGTAAGCTGATAATGACTAAATAAATTTATATACATAACATATATATAAACATATACATATATATATATATATATATTGTTCATATATAACTGGCGCTTACATCCTTTATTGGGTGCTTGGCCGAGCTCCTCCTCTTATTTGTGGTGTGAGCCCTAATATTTTTCCACAAATTTTTAATTAAAAAAAATAAATAATTGGCGCGTACACTTCTGTTAGGTGTTTGGCCGAGCTCCTCCTCCTATTTGTGGTGTGCGTCTTGATGTTGTTCCACAAATGGAGGGACCTACAGTTTCAAGCCGACTCCGAATGGCAGATATTTTTATGAGGAGCTTTTTCCTGGCAGAAATACACTCGGAGGTTTGCCATTGCCTGCCGAGGGGCGACCGCTATTAGAAAAATGTTTTTATTAATTTTGCTTTCACCGAGATTCGAACCAACGTTCTCTCTGTGAATTCCGAATGGTAATCACGCACCAACCCATTCGGCTACGGCGGTCGCCCGATATTTTTCCACAAATTTTTAATTAGATAGGGTAAATTTGCAATGAGATAACGTAAAATTCTATTGAGAATACGTCCAATAATAAAGAGGATTTTTTTTGTTTTCAGTGCTTGTCATTTGCCATTACTCACCCGCTCTCATATTATATTTTACAGCGCAAGGGTATATGCGTGAAATATTATGGCATTCTGTACAGTTCTTGCGCAATCCTCTCGTGGTAATTTAATCTTTGCGTTGTCTATCGTTTTCTCTAAATACTAGAACCTCGGTCACACAATCTTCTCCAAGTACGGCAGGTATAGAAAAATCGTTTTTAGATCAAGTAATCTGTATAGGATTGAGCATAGGCGACTACGGACCCAAACTTAGGATGGCCATCTCAATGCCTGAATGACGGGCGTTATCGCACACAAATACCAAATCTCGTAAATTGTTTCAAAAATATTACCACTTTTGTATGAGCTGTAAGGTCCAATGCGTTTGATAATGCCACTTTTGACAGTATGTGCGGAAGTAACAAGTTCGAGCAAAGACATCCAAAGCACTGACAGTCTTCTGGCAGTGCAAAGGTGTTTTTGGAAAACGTGATGTCTTTCTCCCAGCAAGATCCTATGGATATACACTATTATCATCTATGCATCAGTGGTCTGCTGAGTAGACTTTCTTTAGTGGGAATCTAGAGGACCTTATCGAGACTATAATGCACTGTAGCCATCCGTTGCGTCGGAGCTTTTCCGACTACTTCAGGCCCGGTATTACAAGCTCTGGTTAGTCTACTACCACTTGATGTTTTCACCCAAGGAAAGGCCTTGAAGGCCATCTGCAGGTTGAATCACAATGAGAAGTTGTACGGCCCCTGTCCGGCATTGGACAACAGAGAAGGTATGGACTTCGATCCAATGAGCCTCTCCATGCCCCTTGAATCCATACCATCCAGAGTCGTACTTGAAAAGAGATGCAGTGTGGTGCTGCCAGAGACTTAATTGTAGTCACACTCTGAAAATTAGCCCAGCAAACACTTTTTTCGGATTTTTACGGATGACTCCAGGTCCGAGCACGCTTCCGGCTCTGCTGTCTACAAAGAACCCAGCGGGACAAAACTACACTTTACTCTTATAATACACGTATCTGTATTTCAAGCGTGAGTGTATGCTATTCAAGAAGCAATGAACTTTGTTGTGGAAAACAGATGGAGAAGCAGATCTGTATGTGTCTGCATCGATAGCAAAGCTGCGCTTATGGCTTTAGGCAGCCCTACAAAGACTTCAAGGGTACTTGAGTCCTGTAAATCTGGGCTGAACTATGTCGGTAGACATAAAATCCTGATGCCAACATGAGTTTCGGGACAAGTGGGTATCGCGGATAATGAGATCTCTGTATCTCTGAGGAAGACGGCAGATGGACAAAACTGATGTTACTTGTCATGTCCGACTGACTGTCGCAGATCCTCCTTTCCTTAAGCAGAAGAGACTGTAGGCAGCTAGTTGGATTGATGGCGGGTCACTTTCTATGGGTACTACATGGAAAACGTAGGTATCTAAGACAATACACTCTTCCCAGCATGTGGAGAGGGGAATGAGATGGCGGCCGTCTGTCCAGCCTTCGTTCGAATCAGAATTTAGTTCTTTGACACTGATGTGTTTAGAAGCGACCACCTTGGTTCCTTGGTATCACAAGATCTACTCATAAGTATTTCTTGGGAGGTCAGATAGATTTAAAATTAAAAAGGGAACCCGAGTGCAGTACTTCATGCTGTCTTGATGCTGTACTTGCTAGTTTTTTCCTGCCAAAAAAGATTACAGCAGCTGCTGGCTGTCAAGGAACGTCTCCATTTGTGCATTAGGAATATACTTGATGCTGTAATGACACCAATAACGCGGGAATTTGGTTTACGCGCTGCTGGTAATGAAACTGACCTACTTGGATCGTTACGTGAATGTCGTAAAAACGAATTAAAATGACGAAAAAAAATGTTTGCTGGACGCTGACTTTCATAATTAGTTGGTATAAAAATAAATAATATCAAGGAAGAAAGCCTGAGCAGCTAGTTTTATTTTCAAATACAGGGTGCGTTCGGTATTTGAGGACAACTTGAGGGTAAATTTTTTTTATTTTGAACAAAATTCACGATTTTTTTACATAACATTAACTTATTATATATCTATAATATCAACTACACCCCATACGTAGTAATCCAGAGATTAAAGTCTAGGGAGTAAAGCAGCCATAAGTTCGGTGTTATGTGGTCATGGACATTTTCAGCCATCCATCTTGTGTCGCCATCGCTTTGAATGAAGGAGCAGACTCTTGCTGAAAGAAATATGGCTGACAACAGGTACCTCTGTAGATTAGAACATAGACATCTGTTATTTTTGTAGTTGGTCTTTTTTTTGTTAACATTTCTTTCGTTAGAAAAACACCCTGACATCTTAGCTGTTTCAAGATGTTTAATTTTGTTTATAAGGAGTTTTAATCTCGCTGTTCTCGTGTTTGCTCCGACATAAACTGTCTTCTGCGCATCAAGTAATATTTATACCGGAGATCTTCATAGACAAATCGACGGATAAGATCCTCAGAGACATTAAGCTCCCTCGCAAGGGCCTTCATTGATTTTGAAGGGTCCTCGTCAATGATCACTTAGTCTTCTTTAATAAATTGTGCATATCGGACAGTGTTAGAACGTTCCTCCCGTTTTATCCCCCATGGTTTATCTGAAAAAGAGAAAAAGAAATATAAAAGTTTCGTAAAGTTATAGCCACATACAATTATGCATGTCCTCAAATACATACTATGCGCATCCTCATTATTATTTGTAAACTTATTTACAACTAATTTTTAATAAAAAATATTAAAAACCTTAAGGAAATAAACTTAATCTTACTAAATATTTGCGTTTGCTCCTCTTTATTAATTCACGAATTCTGACAATAATTTAAGTTTTCTAAATACAATTTACGTTTTCCCATTATAAATTAATGTTTTCTCATTAAAGACGTACAGGCGCTGATTTGTTTGAATAACAAAGTAATTAGTTTTGTTGTTGTTTTGTTTGCTTGTTTACATTCAGATTGAAATATTGACACTAAAACCACCACATTGCTCTATTAACTTCACCTTGTTTTAACCTGTAATGAAAATCACCCAATTAGTCGCATGTGGTACCCGGTGACCCCAAATAAAATGTTTAAAAATAAGTGAAAGAAATAAATAAGACGAAGTATGTATTATCCAAGATATTAAAGTTCTTTTTATAATTGACTTTTAGAAATAAGGAAATAACTTTAACTTGAAACCTAATTTAAAAATTTAAAAAATAGAAACTTCCAATCTCTCTCAAAACTACATAAACAAAATTTATCAGACTCATAAACAGATTATTTTGCAAGCGGTGGTTGCCTCCCCCAGCCATGTTGTTGTAGCAATTTACTATGCCAATACGGTGTAGTCACCGATCGTCTTCGTCTAACTCATCTAACGGTAGACCCAGAAAACCTGCTGTTTCGGCAGGTTGAGTGCGGAGGGAGAGGGGTGTTAGGTGAATAGGTTTGATAGGATATGTGAATAGTTGGTTAGTGTCGTGCGGTGTGCTTTCCAATGCTGGACATATGTTGGGTATGTCGGAGCCGATTATTAAGGAGTTTAATTTTAAAAGGAAGGAACCAGAACGTAACTGGGCCAAAGTTACGCGGGCGTCTGCCTGTCATTATCCATTTCAAAATATTTCCAACTTTGACATCCTTTTATTATTATTCTTTTTTTTATTCATTCATTGTTGTGGGTTTTTCATTTTTTTCTGACCAAATTGGTATCATTTATACCTACATATACAAAATCTTCCATCGATAATTGCATCCAGCATTGGTATGTTTTAGTCTTATTTTGCCATTTAATAGTAGAAAGAGAGGAGCGCATTTCTCAAATAAAAATTTTGAGGCTTTGAATGCCATTTCATGCATATTTTTTATTAATGGAACAGTTTTTTATGGGAATTTTACTATTTGAATCTATTGTAAGAATAAGCTTTATTCTATCTATCACAGTCCCAGTTCCTTCGGACTAATGCCCCCAATTAAACCATCAAAAAACGAGCGCAATGTTTAAACCTAAGGTACTAACTGTAAGCGAATGCAGTTTTTCCAATAATACATTCTATCGCTCTTCGAAAGTTTCGTACAAACAAAAGTCTCTTCTTTTAAGTTACTTATTTCCTCCATTCCTATAATAAATCTCAATGGTTGCAATTGCATTGGGAATTTAATATCAACCAAAATGCAATAAAAAAGAGCAACAATCTGAGGTCACATACAGATGCAATGCGGGCAAAGAATTTATATTTAAATTTTATTCAAAATATATTGAAAATTTCCGAATTGCTGCGCAAAGAATGCAATTGAATCACTACTATCGTGCATTCAGAGTGCTCTCCAGCACAACAAAGCATTCCTTGCACTCTCGATTGCACCCAAGAGTTCCCCCTGTCCAACCTGCGTTTGTGCTGGTTGAGTGCAGTTAAATATTCCAGATGAAATTTGTGTGAGTGAAGTGCTTACATTGTCACGCTAACAAAAATAAACGCCATGGGATAAACAAGTTAACTTAAACGGAAATTGAATGAGGAAATATTTGCATAATATAAACCGTGTAGAATCCTTATTGAATTCACATCAAACACCAAGGAGAACACATACTTCTCCAGAAACTTAATGCTTGGAAAGGGATCACAGCAATGACCACAGCATGAAATGTACTATAGCACCACCCTCAAATGTCCCACCAGCGAACGATTATAACAGAGATGCGTAGGCATATATACACTCAGATGTACGTGCATGTGTGTGCACACATCTTTAACATTCAAATACATTGAGTCACGGTCTCCTTTAGTTTTGCAAATAAGTTTGTAAAAGTTCTTGCTACACGAAGAAATTCAAATGAAGATACCAAATTTACAAGAACCAAAGCGCCCGAACCAATTTTGGGTTAAAGCCCTAAAGACAATTTGCAACTACCGCACACCACAAACGCACAAGAGCTAGCTAAGGAATTATGAAAGGAAACCGCTAAGCCGCAAAAGAGGAAACGCTCGTACGCACACTTGTATGCATAACATGAATATAATACGCATATATGTATGTGCACTCGCCTACGATTCACATATGCATATGTATGTAAGTAAATATTATAAACATATTGTATTTAACATTTTGTATGCAACCGTAAACGAGCAGAAAAACTTCAACTCCCTCAGATCATTTCTTGCGTTTGTACTCGTAGCATATGCACATACATACATATGCATGTATTTGTACGATTTTTTGTAGGTGGTAAGCCCGGTCGTACTCTGTAAGTATGAAAAATGTTCCTAATGAAAAATTTAAAAGTAAACTTTGTTTGAAGAACTCTTAATCTCAAGTATTATAAATTTGCATACTGAACGAATGAATGCCTTCAACCCATTGAATAAATGCATAAACGCTGGATGAACGAAGATATGTCTGAACTCATGCTCATATATAAATACTTGTGTACGAGTATATACATACATACATACATACGTATTAACAAACAAAGAGTGATAACTTTGTAAGCTGTAGCAGGGGTGATTGGTAAAACCCAAAACTTTCTTTGTATCAACAAACACAAAAAGAAAAGTCTTATGATTACCAAAAACTTTGAATGCTTCGGCATCTGATACAAATGCTGCAAACTGCTTAAAACTGTATAAGCTATACTTAATCGATTAGGTGGCTCCGATAAAGAGCTTAAATTTAGGTCGAATTTCTGTTTACTGCAATGTGGCCAATGTTAATGGAACAATTTGCACTGAAAATAGTCACGTACCTCAATACACTGCACACACATGCAATCGTACGTACATATCGGGTACTTTTTTAAGAGCTTGAGAACTTATAGTGATAATACAAAATAGAAATATTTTTGGAATGAATTCTTTTTTATATAATCTGGCAGATAATTTCTTGGCATTTATTTTTTTAAATAGATATCCGACATATATTGGCTTCGACTACAGTTACATGGTCCATGCGATCAGTCCAATTTTCGACTACTTTTTCCACTAAATGTGAATACTAAATGAGCCCAATCAGCAAAAATTTAATGCAAACGATGGTCATTTGATTTGACTTCAATTCTTGTACGAACTGTATTTTATAGGCGCGAAAGCAAAGATCCTTACATAAAATATTCCACATGGTCGTAGGACAAAGTCCAACAAGTTGATAACGACGACGAATAGACCTTTCGGCTTCATCTTCAACACTTTGCGAATAAATTTATTTTTTCAAAGTACAATAAATTTCCACAATATGGAAACGTTTTGCTGACACCAAACGATTCACGAGCCAATTTCAGCTGTCAAGCCATAGTTATGAATATGCAGCTAAAAAACACCCTATAAATTAGGTAAACGATTGGGAATTACAGGCAACATTTTTATTTTCAATTTTCAAAACATCCAACCAAACATAAGGGGTTCTTAAAAAGCCTCCTACACTTTAAATAGATGTGGCCATACAGAAATTTATTATACACAAAAAAACGATTAGAGTGGTCAATAATTTAGCTACAAAAGTCAAAGTATCATATATCCTCACAAATAAAAATATTCCAAAGTAGTGAAATAATTTGACTTAGGTTGCCAATTGTCAGTGCCAGTTCTTGAAATTATTGAGTCACCAAAATTTTACTCGAATTAAAGGGTTGAAGAGTCTTGTGACATGCTGCACTATCTACCAGTTAGGCATTAGCAAATCCTTTCCCCAAATTTCTACACCTGTAAAAACACCCTCTAAACGAAGGATTAATCCACTCCTCAGTTTCAATCCACTCCTCAGTTGTAACTTGTGGTATTTTATTTGGTGGTGACTTTTATTAACTTCAATTGACTTTTCTTAACCCTTTCGGTACGGAAAGCCGCTAACGGAAATAGAAATTATATTATATTATTTTATATGTTTAATAGTTGCAATGGGTGAAATAAAAGTCTTTTGTCCCATCAAAATTGTATTCGGTTAAAATGGGGCGGTGGGAGGGGCTGGG
Organism: Anastrepha fraterculus; assembly: GCA_037575425.1. Classification (NCBI taxonomy): domain Eukaryota; kingdom Metazoa; phylum Arthropoda; class Insecta; order Diptera; family Tephritidae; genus Anastrepha; species Anastrepha fraterculus. The sequence goes on from JAYXIM010022248.1 coordinate 7,642, forward strand.
ACACATATGTCCGCTCAGTACTTTTATGGACGCATTTGTCCCGTTTAGTATTTTATGATCCAATATCGTTTTATATAAAAGTTTGTTTTATTAAGAATTCAACATATATTTAGTTTCAGTAAAGTGAAAAGAAGAAAACAATGAGCAAGTAATACAGTATAAAAAAGTTGGCTTTTACTTATGGTAAGAAGCAAACAAGAATACTGATGGGACACATACGTCCCACCAGGATAAAAATGCCAGTAATTTTTTATATAACACAAAAGCTTTTACTTACTTACCTCAATATAATAATAGAGCAGTAGCACAATAAAGAAATATATTTTCAGTAAACTTTGAAGAAACCACGAAAAATCGCAAAAAAAACCTACCACTTGCAAAATTCGCGTCCACTTTTGCGTTTGTTTTTTGACTAATGAACACGTGTTTACCATTTAACTTCAAATAACGGAAGGAAATACCGTTAAGAATGGCATTAACTACGAAATGGGATAAATAAAGTCCATTAAATTCGCTTAATTTCCAGGCTAGGTATCTTCAAACATGTGCCGGGACATATAAGTCCCGTTCGGACCGAAAGGGATAACTCTCAGAAGTTGTTTCAATTTTCAATGTCAATTATTTGCAATATTTTCTGAAATTTCTTAGTGAAGAAAGACGCTACTTTCTCACATTTTGGGGAGTGCGCGAAACAACAACTATAACTGTACTTTTTTTCTCCCGCCGAATGAGGACACGTATGCGCGTTTTCGATTTTACTTTAAAACCAGTTTATTCTTGAACCTCTGTTTTTATAATATTGCTTAGCCTAAAAATTAGCTAACGGCTTAGATGTATTGGTTCGTATAGTATATTTAAAGGATACAGTTACACTTAATTAAAAGCAATAATTGTTATGGAAAAAACGGTTTTTTAAAGCAACCGTATTAGATCTAGTAATCCATTGTTTTCGGCAGGGTCAAGGGGGCCGCGGTAACCGAATGGATAGGTGCATGACTACCATACGGAACACGTAGGTTTGAATCTCCGTGAAAATATTTTTTTTAATAACGGTCGCCCCTCGGCAGCAATGGCAAACCTCCGAGTGTATTTCTGCCATGAAAAAGCTACTCATAAAATCCCATCTGCCGCTTGGAGTCGGCTTAAAACTTTAGGTAAAACTTAAGCAATACTGGCGTTCAGTTAACCTACATTATTTGCACATTAAAGTTGTGGACAAGAATCGTTTTTTTTAAGTATTAATTATGTTTGGTCGAACTTCTTATTGTAATAAAATGGGAAAGCAGAAAGGTTTAACAGATCGTGAAAGAGGACAAATCGATATCTTGATCTCAGACGGCTTTTCAAACCGCCAAATTGCCAAAAAGATTGGTTGATGTCCTAATTTTGCGGTTCTTTACGTGCCTCCTATGGTAAAAACTAAAAAGGCAGAGCTGCGATGGCTGTAGAAACCCGCAAAATCCTTAAGATTGCATCAAATTCCGCCCTTTCAACAGCAAAAATTAAAGAAATAGCAAACGTTGCAGCCAGCAAATCCATTGTTCGAAGGACTATTCTAAAAGTGTCACATCTGAAACATAAAAAATTAAAAGAAAAACACTTTTGAAAAAATTTCGCCTCGATTTTGCAAGTGAAATGGTTAGGAGTTCTGTTAAAAATAACGATCCCGGTGAATGGAAAAAATATTGTAGTATATATATATATATAATTGCCGCGTACACTTTTTTTGGGTGTTTGGCCGAGCTCCTCCTCCTAATTGTGGCGTGCAACTTGATGTTGTTCCACAAATGGAGGGACCTACAGTTTCAAGCCGACGTTGAGCGGCAGATATTTTTATGAGGAGCTTTTTCATGGCATAAATGCAATCGAAGGTTTGCCATTGCCTGCGAAAAAGTAGTATTAAGTGATAAAAAGAAATTCAATCTGGATTTCTATGACTTAAGAAAGGAGGAAAGGTACTACAGTCGACATCACAGCCGTGAACAGGGTGTTATGGTATGGGGAGCAATACAGTAATATCGTATTCTCCAGATCTGAACATTATTGAAAATCTATGGGGATGGCTTACTCGTAAAGCTCATGAGTATGTGCACCAATTTGAAGACAAAAATACTCTAATTCGAATCATTAAAATGGCCTGGTCTGAAATTTCATTAGGCTATCTAGAGAATTTGTACAAATCCATTCATCAACGTATTTTCGAAGTAATTTACAAAGAAAACTATTAAGTTTTAAATAATAAATGTGAAAAAGAAAACAAAATTTCCCATATTTTTTATTCATATTTTTTCTTATTTGGTTAGTGCCTCTATTCAAGTGAACCAATAAATCAAGCGCAATATTACAACTACTGAAGTTTTACTGCTGCAAAATACCGTTGGATGGAATATATTGAAACCTGTTTATTTTCGAGCAAAATACAGTATTCAATTGAATTATCATTGTGAACTATTAAATTAAACGTGGTTTGACGTAACAAGAGCCACCTGAGAGGACCACGATCGTTCCTCATCTCTTTACATCTCGGCGAGTTTGTGAATGAGGGGCTTAATTATCCTGGCTTTGGCTGCCACGTCTACTATGCAGACCATGGCACGCTTGTGTGAACGCGGCCAAGCACCCGTTGATTTGGCGGAGTGTTGCCCTCATGCTTGAGTAGTAGGTATATTCACTTTCTTCTCTGTTGGTGCCCCAACAGTTAATTCTTGGACCACAGTCGCCAAAACTGCTGCTATAGGCAGCATATAAGTTAACTTTTATCTTTTCGTCCAAAATCAGCAGTTGAAAATAAAAAAGTTCAAATATTAAAAGCTACTTTGGTGTTACAATCCCCATTCGTGTAAATTTTGACTGAATGAAATTTTGACCTCTATTTTTTTGACTGATAAGTCAATTCAATACTCAATGGCTTGTTAAGGATTCCGAAACTTATATGGAACGTATGGACGATGTATGCAAATATTTCCATGTAATAAAGTAAGCAACCCTTCGTTACTGAGGTTGGAGAAAGTTTTAAAATTGGCTGCGACTTCATTTCTATTTGAATACTAAATGAAGCAAATGCAAATTACTCCAAAAGCGTATTGAATTCCAGCGGTTGTCACAAATAACAAGATTGCGCTATACTAGGAGATAATAAGGCCATACGGCGATTTCCAAACCTAAATAATGTAAAAGTTGTGCTGTTTATTGGATTAACCGGTGTTTTAGGAAGTGGGTGCCTAATCAGTTATAGATATGCTGAGGTTAAGAAACCCACTGTAATAAACAGGGCCCAGCAGTTTGTTATTATTTGCACTCAATTCAAACTTAAACATTACATACTTACTCACCCACGCTATGTTTAGGTACTCTGCCAAAATTTCCAAAAAACATAAAAATCGGTTTGTTTAAACAAAAAATCAGTAAAATCTGCCAAAATTTGCATGAGAACTCTTTCGCTTATGCGTTGAATTCGGCTCGTAAATGATCTGGTAAGCTTACTATACAGGGAATGCAATCTTTCCAATTGTAAGTTGTTATTTTCAAACAGCCGATATTTTTTTATTATTATTCCGCAATTAAGCGCGGAAAATCAGGGCTTGACAAGTGGTCAGAGATAGAGGCACGCACGGTTGTCTCGCATAGTCGTTAACCATGTTATGGCTAACCCGGAGGGTCAAACACCAGGTTTTGACTCGGTGGAGGTAGCCCGCGGTTACCCTGTCATTAAATACAATGACCATTTCTCACTGCATTTTCTGACAAATGTGATTGGTAAAATCCAGAACAATTGCATTGTCAATTGCATCAGTAATTTGGTCTTCTCACAAAACTTAATAGAGGTGGGGTAAAAGTGGTGGCGTACGCTGATGATGTGGTGCTAATGGCGTCAGGACTGTACCCTAATACGATTAGTGGGATCATCCAAAGGGCGTTAGGCGAGCTTAACTCTTGGGCCACAGGATGTGGCCTAAGTTTAAACCCGCGTAAAACAGAACTTGTGCTTTTCGCCACCAGATATAAGGTACCAACTTTTGCTCTACCAAATATTAACGGACAAACTCTCCTACTTTCACCCAGCGCAAAGTACTTAGAGGTAAGTCTGGACTCCAAACTTAGCTGGAAATTAAATGTTGAAGAACAGGTAAGGAAGGCAGAAATTGCTTTATATGCCTGCAAACGTATGCTTGGAAGAAGATGGGGTCTTCAACCTAAGCATTCGTTATGGTAGTGTAAGGCAGTTATACGACCTATTTTGTCGTATGGTTCGGTAGTTTGGTGGAAAGATCTAGGGAGAGAGTAAAATACCAAATTACTTGGCAGAATACAAAGATCAGCCTGTGCAATAACGGTCGGTGCAATCAGATCATGTCCTAGAGAGGCTCCCAATGCACTGACACACGTTATTCCAATAGACCTACATATTAAGAAGACGGCAACTATGAGTGCATTTAGGTTAAATGAAGCGGGTCGCTGGAAAAAAAAATGGTCATGCCAGTCTACATATTATTGTGACAAACTCAGTTAACCTCGGTGAGGACTGACTACATCGCCCCCACGATAACATTCAATAGGGATTTTGCCACTCTCTTACCATCTAAGGAAGAATGGAATGAGGGATTCTCTCTAAAAAACTTCGACACTACAGTCTATACAGATGGCAGTAAAATGGACTGTGGTTTTGGAGCTGGTATATACTCTCACAAATCTGTGCGTCTCCCTAATACCAGCAGTGTTTTCCAGGCGGAAGTACTGGCAATCGGGGAAGCTTGTAGGATACTAATCGCAGATTTCTCTTTTAAGCGATATTGCCCTATTCTTTCGGATAGCCAAGCTGCAATCCAGGCACTGGGTTCGGCTACAACAACTTCTAAAGTGGTGGAACAAAGTGGGAATAGCCTTACCACCTTGAGTGTAAACCATAAAGTTACCTTAATCTGGGTCCCGGGACATCGGAACATTGAAGGTAACGAAAAAGTAAATGAACTGGCAAGAGGGGGATGTGCCATGAATATGCTCTTGCAGAATCGGTATTCACACCATTAGGTGCAGTCAAGAATGCAATTTCCCTAAAATACCTCCGAATCGCGGATTGTAGATGACAAGGCCAGACAAAATGCAAAATTAGTAGAACGTTATGGCCCACCTACAACCTTAAGCAATCGTCGACATTACTAAGCATGAAAAGACGGGACGCCTGGAGACTAAAGGCAGTCATAACTGGCTTTTGATCTATCGGAGAAGAAGCAGCCAAAATGGGCATCCCTCACAACACATACTGTCACAGTTGTAAACAACCGGAGAAAAAGGAAACAATCTTCCATTCCCTCTGTGAATGCCCTGCCCTATGGAAGGACAGAATGTTAACCCTGGGCTAACCGCTGTTCGAGAGTCTCGAACAAATGTCTGGCTTAGACGTCAAAAACCTAATAAGGTTGTCAAACCGCACAGACTGGATATAATCATGCTGTAAATAACTGTTAAACAAGTTGGTAACGCGGATGTGGCAACAAATTGGTGCGGAAGCGCTAGGTGGATTCTGAAAGAATCACCACTTTAACCAACCAATGACATGAATATTTTTGCTCTGGTGTTACTATATTTTATACTGTAAGCAAATTTCACTTATTTAAATATACACAAAAAATCACTATTTAAGTATAAGCATCCGTCTTTGGTGTTTTTGGACATGCAAAACTATTTAAAATTTGTTCATTGTACAAAAAATGTTCACCGAACTCGCCTCTCAACAAGCGCATTGTTACAGGTGCTGTGTGGCATGTGGCACCGTCTTGCTAAACCGACATGTCATGCAAGTCAAGCTCTTGCATTTTGGGAAAAAAAGTTTGATATCTTTTCACGGTAGCGCTCACCATTCACAGTAACGTTACGATTCGCAGCATCTTTGAAGAAGTACGGTCCTATGATACCTCCAGCCCATAAACCGCACCAAACTGTGACCTTTTCTGGATACATTGGTAGCTCTTGCAATTCTTCTGGCTGATCTTCACACCAAAATCGACAATTCTGCTTATTTACGTACCCACTGGTCCAAAAATGAGCTTCGTCGCTGAACACAATATTTCGACTTTAAACTTTGTTAACAGAACACGCATTTTTATAATAAAATTCAATGATTTGCAAGCGTTGTTCGTTTGTAAAACGATTCATGGTTAAATTATAGACCAAACCGAAGATGTTTGATAGTGAAACAAAACACGAAGCGTGGGTCAGCTGTTTAAACCAACTGTTTAAAAAGATAATAGCTAAAAAATCACCCTTTATATGGCGGCCGCTGTAGCCGAATGGGTTGGTGCGTGACTACCATTCGGAATTCAGAGAGAAAATTAAGAAAAAGTTGTTTTCTAATAGCGGTTGTTGTCGTCATAAAAAATATCTGCCGTTCGGAGTCAGCTTGAAGCTGTAGGTTCTTTTGTGGAAAAACATCAAGACGCACACCATAAATATGATAGAATGAATTTTTGGCTGGCTCGACAGCCTTCCTAGTAGTGCATCGTTTTAACCCAGTTTTCTAAAACCTTGTTGACGGTTCCAGCTCAGATTATATCTCACGAATGGTTTGCTCTATATTCGCCTTAGCGACCTGAATTCCTAAAGAATCGGTCTCGTAACATCGGGCCTTCACGGCACCGTGACCAATTGATATTGCCATGTCTTCATTTTCCAGCTACAAAAAGTCGCCATGGCATTTCCAGTGTTCTACTATTATCGTCTTCTTCTATTTTACTAACACCTATAACACCTGGCGGCCGCCGTAGCCGAATGGGTTGGTGCGTGACTACCATTCGGAATGCACAGAGAGAACGTAGGTTCGAATCGCGGTGAAACACCAAAACTAAGAAAAAAAAATTCTAATAGCGTCCGCCCTTCGGCAGGCAATGGCAAACCTCCGAGTGTATTTCTGCCATGAAAAAGCTCCTCATAAAAGTATCTGCTTGAAACTGTAGGTCCCTCCATTTGTGGAACAACATCAAGATGCACACCACAAATAGGAGGAGGAGCACGGCCAAACACCCAAAAAGGGTGTACACGCCAATTATATATACATATATATATTCGCAGGCCCTTTCCGCGTTCGCTTACCACTCATATCTGAATGCATTACCTGAGAATTCACCTCTGATTTCAATGCATACACACATACATACGAAATGCATACATGTATACACTTATTTATGTACAGCAGCAATAAAGCCACACATTATATCGCATTATATTTGTCTGACTGCGTCATTATCAATTGGTTACTAAAACTTAGCGCCATACATAAATCTCTACTCCAAGCCAAAATGTGACATTAGCCAACATCTGTGCATAACAGGCGTGCCGACATACGTAAATTCATATTTATTTATACTAACAAATATAAATATGTGCCTACACTCATAAGCACACAACACATTTATTGTTCTCATGCATGCACATACACGTGTGCACATACGCATATACAAATGTATGTATGCATAGACGCCTGCAGTAATAAACACCGACAACAATAGTGGTAAATGTAACTCAAAATTGTGTCGTGAAAAGCTTTGAGGCGACAACAGGAAAAGCACTTAAAACTCTTTGCACCACAAACACACAATGACTGCTGCAGCCGCCATGAGCAGCAACAACAACACTACTGGCACCACCAAATCACTTCCAATATGTAAAATTTAGTGAGGGCGATGGCGAAATTTACTTGACAGTTGTTGGTGCTTGAGACTCAACGATAAACAGAATACAAAAATGCAAATGCGCAAATGCTGCCGAAATTATGTGATTTTTGTTGTTATATTTTTACTTTTGCTTTATTGCTTTATTTGTATGCCACCGAAAATTTTATGAGTTGCAACATTTGAAACAAAGCGACAAATATTCATAATAGAAGAGCAGCCGCAACGGCGAAGAAGTCCTAGTTGTGGGGACAGCAGCAAGGATAGTTCATTTGCGGCATGGCGCTACATCACCAAAAGAAATGGGAAGCCTTTGCCACAAAATCGCAACACAATGCAAATTGCATAAAACTTCGGCTGGCGTCACTGTTGTTGCTTATAGTGTTGCTAACCGAATTCCATTGCATGGCGCTGCAGAATAACACGCCTTGCCACGCTACGCTGCACGTCCATGTATATATAAATGCCGCGTGCAACACATGCGACAAACAAAACAAAAAAATTAAAGGAGAGTGAGTTTATAAAAAACTTTTCTGTTGCCAGCGGTTGTGTTTGAAAGTTGTTTGGGAAGCAGTTTCAAAAGAAAAAAAATACAAAGTGAAAATAAATAAAAAAACAAGCTTTCACACACTCACACTCAACTACTTACATTGGAGCGGTTACAACTGCATACAATTGTTTAAAATAGAATGCACTTAAGAGTGCTTGATTGTACCGCGTACCGCTATGCCACCTGCCTATTCCCGGCTCTTGTGATTCGAGTGAAATGTTAAGTATGCAACTCAAATGCTACCGTGGTTATGAGGGCGGGGAATATGTACAAGTCCGCCTGTCACTTGTCCGCTGAGGTGTTATTTCTGACGGCCAAAAAGTTAGCAACTGTTCAACAAAATAGGAAATTATATTACTAACAATAAAATTTGAGAAAATAATGTCGCAACAAAAGAAGTTAGGCAGGCAGCAAGCGACTGCATGAGGCATAGGATTTACTCGTAATGTCATAAAATTCAGTTGCGCTGTACAATTTTTCGGGAGCTTCTATGTATTCCGAGGAAAGTTTCAATAGAAATTTTGCTTATTCTTATCATTTTTGCCCTCTCGCTCACCGGGGGCAATTTATTGTCGCCATTCTCGTTATTGCTGTTTAATTTTAGTTTCGTTTCTCCCATTTAGCTATGGCCATGCATTGTTCGTATTTGTTTTAGTGGTGTTGTCGCCGACTCCGACGCTTCAATTATTCGCCAGTATTGTTGTTTTAATGAGACAATTTTCTCCATTCTCGGCTATTGTTATAATTTTTGCATAATGTTTTTGTTGTTGCTGTGTTGTCATTGTTCACTAGTGTCGCTGATAAATTAGCGTACTAAAGATAATTTCGTACAAAAGTTTTGTCGCAGCAACTGCCAAGGCGCTTTGAAGTGGAACACCGCTTACGATGAATGGCCTGATGAAGTTGTGAAATTTCGCGAAAATATCGTTTTGTTTGGCGTGTGTAGTGCGGACTTAGCATTTGAAATTCGAAAATTATATACGTGCATATAAATACATACATATGTACATACTGTCAACGTAGCTAAAATCAAATCTGAAATTTACGGAAGGAAGCAATAGAATGCAACGAAAAAAGGAAAAATTAATGTACAATTATGTATAGAACATATCGAACCCATACACATACGCAAGTAAACTTTTGAAAAATGGGTAGTGTTACGCCATTTTTGGTAAATGCGTATACCCTATGATCAAAAAGTTACGGGAATGTTTAATTTAAACGAACCGCGCACGTGGGAGCCGGTCCATATTTTTTCTTATGTTGGTAGGATTGGCAAGAGACACATCTGCCACTTTTTAGCGCCACTGTGCTGGATTCTTTGACCAAACACCAAGGAAATAACATCGTGTAAACACCGTATTCACCTGATATGACCCCGTGCGACTTCTTTTTGTTTCCCAAGTTACTACTTCGTGAAAGAAGATTTCAGTCGATAGAGGAGATCAAAGAGAGTGCGACGAAGGAGCTGAAGGCCATCCCTTCGTCAGCCTACCAGGGGTGCATGGAAGACTGGGTTAAACGTTGGCACATCTGTTTTGTTTTATTTAAACATTCCCGGTACTTTCAGATCATATGGTATTTCGATAACGACTTAATAAAGCTGGGTCACATATTGCTTGCCACCTCCGACCGACATAACTATTACTAAGACCACATATTCATAGATCTCACAGACCACAATTTCATAGATTTCGTTGGAATTAAAAAAAATTATACGATTTTTTTCTAACAGCCTAGCGACTCTGGCAAATCATGAAATTAAATTTGAGTAAAATCAATAGACTATATAATAATATAATCATAGAGCCAATCTTTAAGGAGCGAAATCGTTTACAGACTTTAATTTTGAAAGCTTACTAGTTTTGCCAGTCACAACTGCATTTATTTCTGCTCAATCTGCTGACAAAAATAATTGCTTCATTGACAGGTGCAAAGCAAGGCATAATGTTGTAACTTAGTCATTACAAATTTAATCTTTCTTTTACATTTCGAAATAAGTTGACTGTTATTTCTGTTCTAAGTCAGACGTCAGAATCTGCAAAACCTTCCGAAAATTTTCCTGTCAGCAAATTTAGCACATCGCACTAGGCACCCAAAATAACAGTTATTATATTTTTCAAAACTAAAAAAGTCAAGAACAAAATATAGTTCAAGATCAAAATGTTCAATGCCGTTGAGGTCCCCAGGATTTTTCCAATAAAAATGCGGAATTTCATTTTATCTTTCTAATTTTTTTTGAAAAGAGTTAAACATAAACGGTTAAAATTTGAACTTTATTTCTTCAGTCAAATAATAACGATAAAAAAATAAACAGAATCACCCGGCTCCTTATTTAAAAAATGTAAATGTATGATTATATAGCATTAGTAGCTTAATACCATTCGTCGGCCATGACTGTTTTTTTTTTTTTTTTTTTTTGTTTGCCAGCATTTTATGCCATGATTTTGCCAGTATTTTCGATTGGGTTAAAGTCAGAGCTGCCAAAAGCTCGTTTACTGCTTTGGAAGCATGAACGGCTCCGTTGTCATGCTGCGAAATCCACTCCTCATCGAAATTACTATCAAGAAAGTAATAAGAAGTCTATGTATAACTTCCATATACTTGACATTATTTATGTTTGTGGACATTAAACATATATGACACTAATGGTTGTTCATACCATGGCAGAGCCTCCTCTGTAATTACGAGCCTTTCTCCTCTCCTCTTTCTCTCGCCTATCATGCCAATACATTTGGGAACTATCTCCGTCGAGATTAAATTTTGTCTTCTCATCGAAAAAAATTACTCTTTCCCAATCATCTTCCCAAAGTTGGTACTTTTCTCCAAATGTAGATCCGTTTGTGTCGTGTGGGTAATTTAGGTTTAGGTACTCATTTTACTTATTCTAGACTAGAATCCGCTTGCAAAATTTATTGAACACGTCGGGTAGTAACTTCCAAATTAAGAATGTGTTTAATTTCAGCAGGGCCATTTGATTTATTTCTAGCTATGTATATGTTTGATTTCCCGAGCATCTCTAGCGTTAAATTTTGGTATTCTACCACTTCTCTTGGTGCATCCGTACTTTTCTTTCAAACGGAAGTAACAGTTTCGCTTCTTTTTAAGTTCGAAGCAGTCCTTCGCATTGTAAGGCGTCTCTTTCTCTCCATGATAAAATTTGTCTTTGCTTAAATTCAGGCCACGAAAATACCACATAAATATAAGATCGAGGTAAAGCAATCAAAAGCACTTCATTTATAATAATTTTAACGTAATAACTTACACTGTTGAATTAAAAGCAAACGCTTTTGGTCTTATGATTATTTCGATTTGCCCAGAACAAAAATTCGTTATGAGATATCGTAATAATAAATTAATACCTACCAGTTAACATAAATCAAAATTTAAGGACTTAAATCTAAATATTATGTTTTATCTGAATTTTACACATTTTCTATATATACTTATCAGAGAACTGCAAGCGGTGGTATTTTTCTGACTTGCGATCCACTCACAAAAAAAGCGGTATCAATATGTACGACCAACGCAAATTAAGCGGTGTTTGCGCTGAGCAGAACCGCAACAGAGCTGTAAATGTTCTATGTATATCGTTTGTACATCCGAGTCTTTCTTTGTTCAGTCTTTGCTTCGTTTATAACTACCGCTTGTGCGATCACTTCGGCTATGCGGTGCTGCATATGACCGCTACCGAATGACAAAAATACTGAAAACACCGCCTGCACAAATAGATCATAACACACAAGCAAAAGAGTACCGCTAAAAAATATCTATGCCATCGCGCGTTCACCCAATACATAAATGATTAGCACTCGAAAGAGTCCACTTTCTTATTTATGTTTTGTTATCTTTGTTTTCGTCGGCAGTGCATTATCACTCTACTTGCAGATATGTATATATAAATGTGCATGTGATTATATGTTTATTTTTAAAAGATTTATAATGGCGGAAAATTCAAATTTTATTGCAGAGAAAATTTCTTTATATCTTTATACATATATACATAAGTATCTTTAGAAGTAAGTTAAAAGAAAAATTATTATTTGTTTTTGTACGATAAGTAATTTGTAAAAGAATGAATTTGGTTTTCAGTTATTTATTATTTTAAAGTTCATTTTATTTTCTGTCATAATTAATAGTAATATACAATAATATAATAAAATAATATCACTGCTTCAATAAAGAAAAAACTTTTCATTTAAAAATACTGCTACATACATATGTACATATGTATTTATAAAAATCCTTTTTTTCCGTGCGCTGCTATGAATTATACTGCAGACAATCTCACTATTTGCAAGGGATGACGACGCGGTGTTTGCGGTGTTTTCCTCATTTGACAGAGTTCACACGTCACACCGCTTAGCCGAAGTTGAATATACGATTGCTTTCAAATCTAACACCCGAGTATACGAGACATTCATACACTCAGCAATCGCGGTAATAGCGGTATTGTGGTAAAATGTACCGTGAAGATCGAACAAAAAGAGAGCAGTTTTTGCATTTGACCGTCATGGAAATGAATGCTTCAGCTCAAATCACTTGCCGTTTGAGTATGAGTAGTGGTCTTGAAATTTTATTTGTGGAATTTTTGCGTTTCAGTTATAGAAAAACAGAGTATTGAAGCGGTGTGCAAGCAGTAGCAGTACACCGCTGCAGTTCTCTGATACTTACATATGTATATGCATCAGAGACTGGCTTCGAATAGTCTCGAACCGTCTCGAGTATCATACCCTAAATTTGGTACAAGTAAACACAACTGTCGCCCCAGCTATGCGGGCATGTAGAGTATAAACATTCTATTTTTCAGTTTGTGTAGTTTGCATGATTGCTGATTTGTGTTTTTGGGTATGCATCATGACGAATACTCGTGAAGTTTAGTATGTTATACATGCATTGATTATGAGCGGAGCACACAATCTCGAGTGCTACTCGCGTACTTCTATTTTCTTCTATATATATGCATATACATAAAAGCGGTTTAGATGAGTATAAATAAAGAAAAAGGACAAAGAAGTTTATAATACACAGCAAAAGAAGAAGAAGTTGTTCAACTAGTGCATGCAAGGACAAACAATACTCGCGAGTGGCTCGCGCCTTGGCTGTGGTGACGCGAGCCTGTGTGATACATACAACATTTCTATACTCGTTCATGCTATCAACACTGTGGTAGAAGACACGAGTATCAATTTGTTACCGCAACCGTCGTGCACAAACAGCTAACGGCTCATTATTTGCTACTGAACATAAACGCCTGATCATACAATGCACTAGTAAAAGATCGCGTATACACACAATCTAGGTATCCGTCGCAGCTCTCTGCATATTATGCATATTATGCATATAATTGGTGCTTACACCAAATCTTGATGGTGGTCAGTTGTAATTGGATAATTTTCCCAAAAAATAGCTGGCGATGGCACTTCAGCTCAAAAATACTGTTAGCATAACCAGTACAAAAATTTTGAGTAATGTTGAACACAGGCGACGATCGCGGCTTGAAAATTAATTTTGAAACTGCGGCACTATTCTTGGATACTATGTATAAGTATCATCATTGTAGATTAAGAAAGGTTTTTTAGGCCATTTTTGGCTGATG